>QEPC01000715.1:2100982-2117783 GCA_003113815.1 Sphenodon punctatus
ACACCCCAGAACATGGGAAGGGGAGCCAGGGGGCCACTGGGGGACAAGGGAAGGCCCTGGAGACATGTGGAATGGGGACAAAGGGGGAAGGGGATGGCAGTCTGAGGGGGGGGAGCAAGGCACCGGGAGGTGGGTGGTGTTGGTGTTGGTGGTGGGGACACATGTTAACTGTGTATGGAAATAAAGGTTTGGGCTCCACTATTGCTTCCTTCATCAGTTCATGGGCCTGGGGCCGTGAGCGGGTGGGTAGTCATATAGGGGCATGCACAGGGTGCTGGTGGGGCCCCCGGGGTGGTGGAGACTGGGGTGTGTGCCTCACGCCTCGGCCTCCTGGTTGATCCGCCTGGCCAGGGCAGCACAGATGCACTTGGCCTATCAGTTCTCCCGTGGGTTCTCTGAGTTCACATATAGGGGCCCTGGAAGGTGCCGGGACATGGGGTAGTCGAGGGCAGCCCCCTTGGTCTCACACACGTTGTGCACCAACACAGCAGGCCCTGATCACCAGGGTCGAAGTCTCCACCGTGTAGTCCAGGCAGCCCACTAGGCTCCTCCAGTGCTGCTTGAGAGCCCCGAAGGTCCTCTTGACCATGGTACGGCTTTCACACAGGCGGCTATTGTAGAGAGCCTCTACAGGGTTCTGGGAGACCAGGTATGCCTTCATCAACCACCGGGTGAGGGGATAGGCTGGGTCCCCCAGGATGCAGGGGGGCATCAGCACCCCCTCAATCCAGGTCATCCCCATGTCCGCCTAGTCCCCGCGGTACATCCAGGCATAGAAGGGGGAGGTGGTCATGTTACGGGCACCATGGCTGGGCCCAGATTTGCCCGTGAAGATGTCAATGAACCACCCCTGGTGGTCTACCACTGCCTGCAGCTGCAGGGAGTGGTATCCGTGTCTGTTAACATATTCCACGGCCTCTCCAGTGGAGGGGCGGAGAATCTCTATGTGGGTGCCGTCCATGGCGCCCATGCAGTTGGGGAACCCTCCATCTGCGAAGCCGGCCATCACGGCCACCTAGTCCACCATCTGGATTGCTTGGTCCAGGAGAACTCCCTCCACAGCCTCATAGAGGTCCTGCAGGATCCTGGCAACAGTGCTCACCCTGACACCAAAGTGCTGCGAGATGAATCAGCAGGAGTCGGGAGTTGTTAGTGCCCAGACCCCGATGGCCACCCTTCTGCTCCAGCCAGGGCATTAACAGCTCCGCGAGCCACAGTAAGGTACGCCTGTCCATCCGAAAGTGCACCTTCCAGGCAGCCTCATCCCACTGAGTCAGCGTCCTGGACCACCACCTCTTTGCCCGCTCTGTGACCCATACTTGCCAGTCAATGGGCATAGCTAGTAGGGCTGCGTGTCCCATGGTCTCCCTCTGCCATTGGAGGCACCCGGCCACCTTGCGGAGCAATGCACCCTTCTCCCGGCCACGGAGGAGGGCCTGCCAGGCTGCCCCAGACACCCGCAGGGCCCTGAGTCGGGCCAGGGAGCTCCTGCAGGTGTGGTGGGCTCTCTGGGCTCTAGCGGCACTCCAGGCAATGGTAACCCACAGAGGGGTGCCCAGGTGCACCTCAGAGGTCTGGATGCACAAGATATCAGTGTGTGAGCGGCACCACTCTACGCAGAGGGCTAGGTGCATCCCAAAGGCGCCCAACCAGCCTAGCTCCATGGTGCATATTGCCATGGGTGGGCGGCAGCCGGCCCACTTATGGGTCACGGCACATGTAGCCCCACCCCAGGTCATGACCTGGGGCCCTGCCAGGGGGCCCCAGGTGGGTGATGGGAAGTCCCCCTCCCGGCTTCCCAGGAAGGCTCCTGAAGGGCGGCCATGCCAGGGAGTTGGGGCAGTCCATTGAGGGCACCTGCTGTTCCTGCAAGGAGCCTGGCGCACAGTCCAGCCTGCGCCCGGGCGCGTGCGGGCTGCAGATGCATTCCTGTTGTCATCAACCTCCCATCTCTCAGTGTAGCAAGCATGTTGTCCTCACTGCCCTGATTAGTGTGTAGGCTTTACTGTCTATGTGCTCTGTTCCAGAAGCTTGCTGGGTCCACACCCCACACCTTGCACGCTTGCCATGCCGTGTTGTGGCCGGTGGCCTTATCGGCTGGCCTTGAGCCCCCCCTGCATCCCCTCCCATCCCTAAAGGGATTGTGGGACCCCTCTGTCCTTGAAATTAGTTTCCTTTGCTTCCAGGACCATTGCTGGTTGTGCTTCCACCAGGCTCCTGGCTCCCAGCACCCATGGGGCCCCCCATCTCTGGACCTTCCATGAGACCATGGCCCTGTGTGACCTGTGGCATTCCCCAGCCGTGCAATTGCTCCTGAGCTGCCCAGACAACCTGTTCAGTGCCTATGCGAGTCCAAGCTCGGGGCTGCGCTTCTTTGGCTACGAGGCCCGCGATTGCCGGCTGCATGTGGAGAACTTGTGCCTGATTCCCTTTCCTGATGGACGTGTCCCAGAGATGAGGTGCTCGCATGTGGGGTGGTCGGCAGTGGAGACCTGTCTGCTCTGTCTGTGTGCAGCCTGGCTGCCTACACAGCCTGTCTGAATGAGGGGGGCCCTGCCCTGGCCGTGTCCCACTTTGGCTGTGTCCATGGGGCTCGTGGGTACCAGCGATCACATGGGGTGGTGTATCACCGACTGTTGGAGCTGGGTCACCTTCTGTGGTCCCCTGCTGCTGACTATGCCTTATCAGATCCCACCGAGGCAGCGCAGGCGGTGCTGTCTGGTGTGTGGTCCCGTTCCGATGTGCAGTTGGAGCTCGCCGTGTAGGATCCCTTTGGGGCGTACTACCGTTTGCCCACCACATGTCTGTTCTGGGCTATCATCAGAGCATGATTCAGTGGCTGCACTTCATTCAACTGGTGGACCACCCAGTCCCAGTCCCCTTCGTTGCCCCCTGAAGCTGGTTGTGAGGCCGCCTGTAGCTTCCGTGCCCCGGTTGATGGCCCTGTGGTGAGCTCCCGCCTCCTCCCTGCTGCCGTGAGCCTCTGCCTGCTTCCTCCATGATGTCCCAGCCTTGTAACTGTGCTTCCTGTTTCCCGGGGTTCCACTGCCCCTGCTTGTGGCTCCGGGGCCCCTCCAGCCCCCCCCCCCGTTCGCCTCTGCAACCAGTGCTCCCCTCGGTGGCTGCCTTCTCCTGTGGCCATGTCCTGCTCTCCGTGCCTCCACCCAGCTCCCCGGGTTGCTGCTGGCCTTCCTCATCCACTGTCACTCCCTTTGGTGCCTGTGCCCCCCCTCTTGGGTGTCTATATGACCGTGGGGTTCTGGGGCCTCCTGGCATCTGCCTGGGGGTGTGTGTGCATCTGTGGACTGCCTGCACTGCTCCGGCTCTCCTGCTTCCCCTCCATGGCCCCCTCACTGGCACTTGGGGTGCCTGTCTGACTCCTGGGCCATTCCCAGGCTGCTCCCTGTTACGTGTGGCCTCCCCCTGTGTTTGTGGGACAGCCTTTCAGCCCCCCCCATTCCTGGACTTCTTGTATAGCTGTCAGGGTGCCCATGCAGCGTGTGCTGTTTTGGGAGTTCTGGTAGCCGTTTCCCATGTCCTGGGCAGCCCCTGGCCTGCCCCACCTTCTTCCCTGACACCTCCCACCCTGCCCCCTGTGCCCGTTGTGCCATGTATTTTGTCTGTCCTGCTGTGTGCCCCTTCTCTTCCTTTCCCTTGCGGGGGTGTGTGCCCCCAGGCATGTGTGTGTGCTGTGGTCCACTGTGCCCTCGTTGTCTCTGTGCCTGCTGTGTGTGTTGCCTCAGTGGCTCTTCTCCCTCTTCCCCCTCCCTTCCCATTTCTCTTGTGTGGGCATTCCCTGTAGGCACATTTGGATTCCTATGCCCTCAGATGGCCATGTCTGCCTCCCACCCCTCCCTGGTGTCTTCTGGGTGTTTTGACCATGGCCGGGAATCGGCGTCACATCTGTTGTGCTGCCCCGGCCCATGGTCTGTCGGGCCGATTCCCTGCCATGATCCTGATCCTATCACGTCTGTTCGGGGCCTTCTTGGACCATGGGTGTGGTTAATTGGTTCACCACCGCATGGAATCCACTGTGGTGAATCTGAACAGCGTAACATCTGAAATCACCCATAGAATCAGTGATTCTATGGGTGATAGAGGGGAGGGACGTTTCAGCCCAGGACACAGGCTCCTGCAGAGCACGACCAGATCCCTCCTTTAGGTGAATAATGTTTTATTTAACTTGCTTTTCTATTTTTGTATGTTTTTATTTAATTGTTTGGACTGCAATCCTGCTCACACACCCCATCTCCAACCCCGCTGCCAGTGCAAGGGTCCGGGCACCTGCAGAGGGTCTGAGATTTAGCAAGCAGCTGGGAGGCTGGGGGGAGTGGCTTCTGGTGGAAGCAGAGTTCCACCAGCCCATGGCCACAGCCACTCATCCATGGGGGCCATGCATCCTCTGCCAGCATCAGAGCGGGGAGCACTGCCCTTCCAAGGGGTTCACAACCCCAGGGAAGGTGGACACCCCAATGGGGTTTACCTCCATGGAGAAGCCCACCGCCCCTACCCCCACAAATGGACAGACTGTGCCTACGGGGACTTACACCTGCTTGGAGCAGGTGTAAGGCAGGCACTGTCATAGGGAGACAGGCACTGGCCACTGTGATCCCAAGAACCTGCTGCCTGCACCAGCCCACGAAGCCTCCAAAACCGACCCACAGCACTCACTGTTGCTTGCAGGAGCCCTGAATGGTTCCTCATGTGACCCAGCTCCCATCCCAGCACCGTGGCAGGTACGAGAGGGGCAGGGTCTTGCGGTGGACTGTCCAGGACTCCTGAAAGTGATGTTTAGTGTTGTGGGCTGGTTTCGGGAACTGCCAGTGCCAGTATGCAGCAGATTCTTGAGGTCAGGGTACCCCCACCAGCCTCCCTTCCTGCTGTAGCTCCTGTGGCCTCACCTCCTCCAGTTTCCCCTGTATGACACATGGACCAGAGCTGGATCCAGTGCTGTGGCTGCCAGTGTCCCAGGGCTTTCCACCAGCACAGGTTCCGTCTGTGCAGCGGAATAGCCAGATCGCAGTTCATAATATGTTTTTATTTTATTTTGGATTTATTTTGTAGGGTTTGAGGTAAATTTGATTGGATATTTTAAATATGTGCTGGATTTTTTTTA
This sequence comes from Sphenodon punctatus, assembly GCA_003113815.1. Taxonomy (NCBI): domain Eukaryota; kingdom Metazoa; phylum Chordata; class Lepidosauria; order Sphenodontia; family Sphenodontidae; genus Sphenodon; species Sphenodon punctatus. The sequence goes on from QEPC01000715.1 coordinate 2,106,099, forward strand.
AAATTACTTTTTTAGTATTTTGGGTACTTTTGGTTGTATGGGTGTTTTAAATATGGTGGATTTTAAAATATATTTAGGGATTGGCAATATTGTTTGGTTTGGGTATTTAAATATATTTTGGAACATTTTAAATTTATTTTTTAGGGTTGGGAGTATTCTTTTGTATTTTAAACATATTTTGGGGTGTTTTCATTTTTGGTTTGTGCATTATTTTTAAAAAATCTCTTGGATTTTTTAAATTTTTGTTTGTATGTAGTTTACATATTGGATATTTGGACTGGCTATATTGTTCATAGATGGAGTGCAGTAGGGGAATGTCTTTCTTAGATTGTAAGCCCACAGGTACAGGGACCCTGTCAATTTTCAACAGTTGTAAAGAACCAGGTACATTGCTGACACTATATAAAAGCAAGGTAGGGAAAGGGAATGGTCCAAGAACACACAGAAAGCCAGTGGCAGAGTCAGGAAGAGAATCCAGAATCAACCAAGGGGAAGAAGTATTATCCCCTTGCTGGGAAAGCAGGGTAGGGTCCATTCACACACAGAAAGTCAGTGGCAGAGCCAGGAAGTCCATCATACTTCCGGCTGCTGCTCTTAGGCCATTTTTACATGGGGATCTCCCATGAAATCTGTGTGTATATGAGTGGGAGAGACCTGTGTGAAGGACACTGTGCGGGCATGTGCAGTGAGTGAGAGTGCATGTATGCTCCCATCTTACACACACACACACACAGACACACACACAGACAGACAGACACACACACACACACACATTCATCTCCGCGCACGGAGCAACCGGGAAAAACAGCAGTTGCTCCACACATGGAGATGAGTGGGGGTTGCATGGGGATACGTGTGTACCCATATACATGCCCCACATATGGCCCACCATGCCCACAGACCCTCCCCACCACCACTCTGCGGGGGTTGGGTAAAAAAGGCCTCAGTCTGGAAGTTGTGCAGATGGAATCAAACTATTTGTGTTGTATTCTGTCCCTCTGCCTTCAAACAAGAAGAACCTGTAGCCTGCAGCCTGACTGAAGCATTATACTAGATAGGTCTAATGTATGATTTTTTTAGTGGGGCAAGTGAGTAGGGCTGAAGCAGCAACTCCTTCTTCTGTTTCACTATTTCATTCCACCATTTTGGAAGTGCAAGAGACGTTCCACAGCTTTTCTGCTGCCATGCTGCTAATTCCACCAGCATTCCGCTAATTCAGAAACTGTTGGAACAAGCATTGTTTCACTACTTCACAGTGCCAGTGGAAATTGCGGAAGATAGAAACTGTTAGAAGAAACACTGCGTATTTTCAGACGTTACGAGATCACAGTGAACCATGGTCAATACCCACGTGGGGCCAAAGCACCCTGAACGTCTGTTTGGCGGCCGCCAGATGTTCACCGTGGTCGATTCCCACATGGGGTCAATTTCAACCACACTTCCGGGGCTCTCCACTGGACAATCGCCACAAGCGTGGTCAAAGAGATTCCCGGCGGGAACCAACAAAAAGTAACATCTGACCGGCAATCACGACACAGAATCCCCAGCAGGATTCTGGGCCTTGGTCAAATTGGGCGGGCGCTGCAGCCGCATTGGCCATGATGCCCGCCCATCTCTCGAGAGGGCGGACGGCGGGGAGCATTCGGGGGCGGGGCCGTGCGGCCGCACGTTGCACCAGGCGGCCCCTCCCCAATTCCCCGCCGGGATCAGCTGACATGTCTGTTGGACATGCCGGAGTGATCCCGGTGGGGAATCATTTGGGTGATTCCAGGACGGGGCTAATGCCCCTGTCTCATCTCGTATGAAATCACCCATTGTTCTGCTATTTTCGCAGCCAGCGGAAGTAACTGAATGAAAGTAGCAGAATGTCGGAAGAAGTAGAATGAAAGTAGTGGAATAAACATCTCTATCACACCATGCCGCTCACTGGGGAAGAGTTTTTTAAGTCAGAAAAACTTATCACAGCGATTTTCTGTTGCAGCCCTACAAGTGAGTATTAGTATTGATTTTCACAGGCATCAAATGTCAAAAGTTAGACTTGCCCTTAAAACTCTTGGTAGTTTCCCATTAGCTGGACTCCATTTGGGGGCTGCTGGTAAGCTTAATAAGGTTTGATTTTGTGGGAATAAAAGTTGCATTGTAGAATTTATTAATTAGGGAAGAGAGTTTGTTTTTTTAAGCCTGTATTTGCAATGTATTTGCATTTGAAAAGTGTTAATATACTACAATACCCCTTATTAATTCTGAGTTTTGTGATGAGAATATGCTAAAATTTGTATATCTGGCAATGGAGGGATGCAGTAAACACTACGGGTGGGGCTTCATGGGGATTAACGGATACCAGTTTTACCGGTATTGGATTTCCCAATGTATCAGTATCAGAATACAGAATTTTTAACATTTCCGATTTCACCATTTTTTTAACATTGCGGCCGTTGTTAAATGGCAACAGTGTAAACAATCCAGTAAAGCTGGCAATGTTAAAAATCCAGTATTCTAATACAGGTAAGTATTGTTATTATCGGATTAATCTGATACCGGCCATTATTGGTATTATCGGATTAATCCGATACTGATAGTCCCAGCCCTAGTAAAAACACAGGTCTCTGCCAATGCACCAGATTCTAAAAATAGAACTGGATATGCAAAATGAATGGAAATGCTGAAAATGCAGCAATGTGAACATCTCAAATGTACTTGTTTTTCACATGATCTTATATTGCCTTATAGTGTTGTACTTTCTTGTGAGAGCCCCTTTGAATTTTGTCCCTCTTGCTGTCAGATTTGATGCTTGAGAAAGTTGAACTTTGAATGTTTAAACTGGTTGGGATATTTTGGACTCATAGGGTACTTTCAGACATGACGCTAACCACCCTTTAACCACCCTTGGTGGTTATTTATGCATGTTGCAGGGCTGAATAGGGCACCAATACAGCCCTGCAACATGCATAAAAAGCCACCAAGGGTGGTTAAAGGGTAGTTAATGTCATGTCTGAAAGTACCCATAATGGAAAAAAATCAGACACAATATTGAAGTTTTTCAAAATAATTTATTGAGTGACTAGGAACACTTTAAAATACCAGCTGATGTTGCACACAGCCAGCCTTGTGTGATTTTAATGTTTTTGAGGAAGATAACAGCCACATTAGTCACTTTGAATTTTGCCCCCCATGCTTCTTTTGAAGTTTGTACTTGGAATCTTAAGGATTTTCCATGGTCTGTTTTTTTCCCCACTTGATCACTGGTCTGGGATATTTAAGCTTGTAGGAAGGACTGAAGGTACTATATCAGTGGTTGGGTATCTTTTCCCTTCCAGGGACCCATTGCAGCATTATGGCAGGTGTGCATTTTAGGATTCCATATAATGCTGTTGGTTTTTCCTGCATTTTCCATGAATTTTGGTGTTTTTCTTTGAATGCTACATGGTGGGTGTTGTCTGCCCTCTCTTTAACTGTGCATGCCTCCTCATCCTCTGTAAAACTCTATGTGGCATTTATGGTGTTCCATTTAGGATTTCACATAATGTTGTTGGGTTTTGTAGCATTTTATGTGCATTTTATCTGTGGGCTATGCTGCTTGTGCATTTCAGATATTGTAAAGTTGCTTGAATTGCATCTTATGTAAGGTATTGGAAATGTTTATAATCTGGCCTAGCTGTTATGGTACTTCTGTTTTCTATGCTATTGTACTCCGGCCATTGAACTCATTGACTCCTGGTGGCTACTGAACACAGGTCCCTGCCCAGTCGGTTTATAATCTAAAAAGGACACACCCTGTTTGTAACCATGCATACTTGACTCTGTTGTTTGCTAAAACTGCTATGCTTGTGTGCGTGTTCTATTCCATTGATCATGATTAGGGCTAAGATTTTGTCACAGGGAGTCACGTTTTTAGCTATTCCCCCCCCATGACTTTTGTGACTTCCCCATGACTCCAATCATTTTCCTGCATTTTCCTGTAAAGCCCCTGGATTGAGGGACAATGTCCCTGGCTTTCGTATCACTGTCCCCCTTCATCTCCTTTTCACCCATGATTTCCCCATGACTTTTTAAAAATAATTTCTACCATGACCTAGTCATGAGTTTTTTTAAAAAAATGCCAGCAAAGAATCTTAGCCCTAATCATGATCATATCAGTGTGCAATTTTAGTGTTGGCTCCATGTACTATTGGGTTGACTATGAGTAGTCATTGGCCCTGCCCACATCTGGGATGGCCCTAACCACTGCTGGCCCTGACCACTGCCTCATCAGCCTCAGAATCCACCAGCTGCTACTGGATGGCAATGGTCAGATCCAAATCAGGAAGAAAAGGCCGTAGCCTCCTCACCAGATGGAGTTGGTGAAAAGCGCTCCTGGCCATTGCCACAAACTGACAATCCAGGCACAGCAAGAGGTCCAGAAGCACTCTGATGCTGAAAACCTGATTGACCAGAGGGGCCAAATTTCATCAAAAGGTGTCCCAATCCCTTCCAAGCCACAAGACTGGCCAATCATCTTCACCTCGGTTTCGTCTGGATCCAGCTTCAATAATCTCACGCTTATCCAGTCCTCAAAAGCAGCCAGGCAATGAGTAATCACTGAGACTGTAGGGCCTGGGTTGGACAAAAAAGATAGGTAAAGCTGGGTGTCATCAGTGCATACTGATGGCACTTCACCCCAAACTTCCGAATGACCATATCCAGTAGCCTCATATACACGTTAAACAAGCAAGGAGACAGAATGGAACCCTGTGGGACCCCACAGGAGAGGTCCCAGAAGATGATGAGTAAAATCACCCATCACCACTCTCTGGGGACCTCCCTGACAGGAAAGATCAGAACAACTCAAGAGTGGTCCTGTGTACTCCCTTAAGATCCCACAGTTTGTGTCAACAACACCACAAGCAGTATTAGTGGAATCAAAGGCTTTGAAAGATCTAACAGGATCAACATAGAAAATTCCCTTGTCACTCTCCAGGTACAGGTCATTGATCAAGGCCACAAGTGCAGTCTTTTTGCCATACCCAGGGCGAAAGCTGAACTGGAATGGATTCAGGAATCCAATGATATCGAGATGAGCCTGGAGCCGTCAAGCAACCACTGGTCCAATACCTTTCCCTAAAAATGGAAGGTTAAAGACAGGCTGATAGCTGACTGGGGAGTCAACAGCCAAAGATGACTTTTTAAGCAGGGGCCAGACAACTGAAGAATTAGGATTATCTGACACCCTACCCTCCCAAGAGAAGGCATTTACAACCCCAGCCAGAAGTGGCCCCAGAGTTTGGCTTTCACCAACCAGGATGGGCAAGGATCTAGTTCACAACAGGTTTCCCTCACAGCCCCAAGCACATCAGTGGGCAATACCAATTGAAACTGACCCAAATAATCAGGACAAGACGGAGCATCCATAACCTCAAACTCTGACTCTTCAGGTATAATGGTAGCACCCAAGCTGTAGTATAATGGCAGCACCCAAGTTGCAAGCATTTTTGTCTGTGAAGTAATTACTAAAAATGTTACAGCAGGTATTAGATGACTCCATTTCTGGGCAGAGGCAGATTGTATTAACCAGGCCCTTCACCACCCAGAACAGCTGTGCTGGACAAGAATGTTAGGATAGCAGAGAAGAAAGCTTTCTTCGCCACCATCACAACCACAGCATAGTCCTTTTAAAACTATCTGATACAATTGGTCAGCTTCAGCATAAGTCAAGCACCACCTGCACTCTAACCACCTACCCTGCCGCTTCAGCTACCTCATGTCCTCCATACACCAGGGGGACCTGTGAAGCTACAGCGGAGAGAGCGGACATCTGGGTGTGACCGTGTCGATGGCCATAGTCAAGGTGTCATTCCACAAAATGACCAGGTCATAGACAGAGTAGCTGCTAAGGTCAGTAGACAGATCCCCCAGAGAGTTTTGGAAACCAATTGGGATCCATTCTCAACAAATGTATGGTATCATCCAGAGTTGTAATGTAGAAGTTATAAAATGCAACTTTATCATGAATCATGTTATCATGTTATCATGATTCAATTATATTGTACTTTTGATATTTAATAATACTGGAGATTAATATGTTCAAAATCATTATAAAATTACACATTGATAGGTAATATTATTGGAAGCTAGATGTTTGCAATTATCTTAAATTTGGTTTATAATTATTTGGTTACAGGTCACTATTTGGTTTATATTTATTTGGTTACAGGTCACAATTATATGTATTTGGTTACAGGTCACTAGGGATAGGACACTGGGGAGAATACCAGATACCAGATTTATCGGTTTTGGATCTCCCTGGTATCGGATTTACTAGTATCAGCATACCAGATTTTAAACATTGGTCACTTTACTGTGTTTTTTTTACATTGCGGCCATTTACTTCAATGGCCGCGATGTAAAAAAACCAGTAAAGCAGCCAATGCTAAAAATATGGTATGTCGATACCGGTGATTATCAGATTAATCCGGTATACCCAATTATCACTTGTATAGATTTATCCGATACCGATATTCCCACCCGTACAGGTCACCAATGTTTTGTTCGTGAAGTTCTGAAAAGTTTGTGAAAGCACTGGAAATTACTTTTAAGTGTATTATTCTGAATATTGATAGGACTGTTTTTCATTTATCTTTATTAGAATATGGAAGATTCTCTTTTGTGTTATGAATATATATAACATTCATGATTTTTGGAGAAATGGACTACAAAATGAATGGTCATGCACACTTTCTTCCCCATTTTAAATCCAAAATAGGTAGTCATTAGATCCTACCCGAGTAGTGATTATTACTCAGCCCAGAAATGGCAAACCAGGTAGTGCATATTCAACAAGTACTTGTTTCAGCTCTAGTCATCACTGTACCAAAGGTACAGACAGAGCTACATGAGGCAAGGAAGTTACACTGTGGAGCAATATTTTTTTGTATCTATCTAACCAAGTGGCATCAGCAAGGAAATAACAAAGAGATGTAAAGTAGCATATAATGGTATGGTTTTCTTTTTTCTTTTTTTTAACCTGAAGCAGCAGCAATTTTTACACTACAAGCAAATCACACTCCATTAGAGGCTACCTGTCAAATTAAGGCCTCACTACTTAGTTTTCTGTGTTGGTTCCTGAGGATAAAGAATTGTGACATGTATGAGTGTTGCTTGGCTGGGGATCTGAGACTATAAGCAGGGCCCCGAGGGATCCGCGGGTCTGCGAATCACAGATTTCCCGCGGAATTCCCCTCCCCCCGCGGAATCTCCTGCCCCGCTTCCCCCAGCGCAGAATTTCCAGCCTGCGCTGCGGGGACGCGGGGCAGGAGATTCTACGGGGAAAGGGGAATGAACAAACCCTCGGGGCTTCCCCTCCCCAGCCTCCCCAGCAGCCCAGGGCCCTTTAATTTGCTTACCAGGGATGGCTGCAGCAGCTGCTCCGTCCAGCACGCTCTTTTCCTGCTCGCACTTCCTGGCCCCTCCCGACGGGGCTCTCAGGGCGACGCAGCCCGATGACGTCATCCGGCTGCGTCGCCCTGAGAGCCCCGTCGGGAGGGGCCAGGAAGTGCGAGCAGGAAAAGAGCACGCTGGACGGAGCAGCTGCTGCTGCCATCCCTGGTAAGCAAATCCTTTTGGGGTTTTTTTGGGGGGGTGGGGGGTGGGAGTCAAGCACGCCCCAGCAGCTGGGGAGGGCAAGCCCCGGCAGCTGGGGAGTGGAGGCCCTGAGGGTTTACCATGCGGGGGGAGGAGGAGGCAAACCAAGCCCCCCCCCCGCATGGTAAATCGCGCCGAGGCGCAGAATTGGCCCCTGACTCCCGCGGAATTTTTAAAAAAATTCCGCGGAAGAATCGGGGCCCTGACTATAAGTATCATATTAAGCAGAAGGTAATTACAGGCTGGTTATTTTTTCTGTTAGCATTTGTTAATCAGATTACTAAACTTGTTAGCAGACACTAGACATGTTTTTGTGAGTGCTATAGTGATTAGAACTTTGCTTGAATTACAGTGAAGGCAGGCCCAAAGCCTTTTACCCACCTCTGAAAGAATTGTGGGTAAAAGGTTCTTTGGTGGTGGTGGTGTGGCAGGACTGGGAGTAGTACATGTGAATTGCATTAAGCTAATACAGCAGCTATTTCACTACCTCATTAAGGCCACATTCTGATGAAATGTTAATTCAATGTAGTTAGGTCAGATTCAAGGTGTTAGTATTGATTTACAAAGCCCTGCATGGTCTGGGGCCCTCATATCTCGAGCACCGCCTCGCCCTCTGTGCCACAGAGCGATCCCTTCAGTCCACCGGGGATGCCTTTCTGGAGGTCCCCCGTGTAAGACGGGGGGCCACAATGGAGAGGGCATTCTTGGTGACTGGGCCACGGTTATGGAATTCCCTCCCAGAGGAGGCTTGCCTGGCCCCGGGCCTGTTGGCCTTTCGACGTGTCTGTAAGACTTGTCTGTTTGCCCAGGCCTTCAGAGGGGAGGGGTGATGGGGAGGGGGGAGGGGTTGGTTTTTAGTGATGTTTTAAATTGCTGGGGGTTGATTTATTATTGTTTTTTATTGTTATATTGGGTTTTATAATATTGTATGCCACCCTGAGATACCGTGGGCATGAGGGGGCGGCTAACAAATGGAAATAAATAAATAAATAAATAAAATTATTTCTGTTTTATATCAACTAAGTGTTCACATGAACAGGGTGCTGAAATGACATTATTCAGGAGTAGGAAGACAAGTATATACCTCCCTTAAGTTTGTATTTCAAAGTAACTGTTCATGGGAGCACTTAACAGTGTGAGGGTGGTGGCCATGTTTCAGTGATCATCATGTCTCAGCTAGGGAGGAAATTGTTGCAATAGTACTTCAGTTTACACTGTTTTTTTGAACACCACCAAATTGGAGTAGTTACTTTACTTGAATTAAATGAAAGTAGTTACTTCTGCGTGCAATATTCATATGAATGGTACTGAAGTGGAGTCGTTACTTCATTTTAATTAAATATAAGGACTCTCGTCATTTTACCTCTGTTCCTTAGAACGTGGCCTAAATGCATTAATGCACCTTACAATTATGAATCTCAACAAATTTGGGACTGGGCCACACAGGGGTAAACTGGAGTAAGTACTTGAGCTTAATGAAATCGAAACTTTGGTAGTGATCAGGTGAACAGCGTAAACTGAAGTAACTCATTCAGCAATTGAACTCAAGTAACTACTCCACTTTGGTAGTCTTAAGATGAAAAGCATAAACCAAAGTAGTACCGAGTCAATTTATTCTCTAGCTGAGTTAAGTTGTTTTGTTTCCTGTGCACATGTAAAATGGTGCAGTGCTTAATCTTACAGCAGGTAGAACAAACTGCAGAGATCTGGTATGGCAAACAATTCCTGCCACATTGCCATAGCCCAGTCTGAAACAGTGGATAAACTCTGTGGAGATGGATGGGCTGATTCATTTCAGCCATATTTTATACAGACCACAATGGTCTGATTTTGACCCATTCAGACCTACATAATATTAGTGAATACTTTTAATGGGGGTGAGACATAGCATGTAAGGGAGGGTCAACTATGGTTGACCTAAATATTTTAATCAACTCTTGTCTGAATGCAGCAGGGCTTTTAAAGCATGCTCAAATAAAGCAACATGTTGTTACTCATCTGAAGGGTTTCATGTTGATAATACGCAGTATACCCTCTTCTGCTGATAACACATTACTAAAATTGGAAGTGAGAAGACAGTTTCCTTCTGTGCAAATGCAAGATAATCATAGCAGGCTGGTCTCCAGTGTAAGGAATTGAAATATGAGTTTATATCAACTTTGCAATATCAGTAGAGAGTTTTCACACACTGTTGTGCTAAAAATTGCTATTAAAGTGCTGGAAGCATTGGAAATTAACAATTGGAAATACTAAACATGGTGAATGGGAAAAAAACTTCTCAAATTCAAAACAAAAAAATAGCACAAATATCTGGTAAGATTTCCCAGAAGAAAAGAACTGTCATGGTTCAGGAATGACCGATTCATTCCAGAACTAATCAATTTGATTGATTCATTGTCTTTATATCTCCCTAGATCAGAGGTTCCAACGCCATGACCTTGGGCACTAAGGGTGGAGCCAGATGAGACACCTACTGTGCCTTGGGCAGCATTACCCCACTCCGGGCAGACTTAGCACACAATGCACTGCATCATGTGGCTGGTGACTGCCAACTGTCCCCACCACACCACACCCCCAGATACACAGCACATGGTGGGGTAGGCAGCTGTTTGCTAAGTGCTGTATCTTCAGAAAAAGGCAGACAATGCAACACATGGCAGGCATACCCCAAATGGTGTTAAGACTGCCGAAGGTGCTGCAGTTCATCTGAGCTGCCCTGAGTCTTTTGAGAATTGTGGGGTAAAAATGTAAAAAATAAATCAAATAATAAATAAATAAATCTGCCCAGTCCCCGTCTGCACTGCCTCTCTTTGAAGTCTGTTGTATGGATTTGAGTGGTGGCCGCTTGCTCTAGTCCCATGCAGCCATATGATGGCCAGGGGTGGGATAACTGTTGGGTTGGGAGAGCAAGGTGGGGCAGAGCCAGATGCCCACTCATGTGGCTGGTACCTCAGCCTGCCCCGTACCTTGGCAGGAGGTCAGACAGCCTCCCACCTGGCTTCCCAGTGGTGGACCAGGGGCCATCTGCCCTGATACCCACACTGACTCTACAGTGTGGTGACTGCGCTTGCTTGCCATGGAGTCACATGGGGATTTGGTCCTTCACAGATCATGTGGATGCACCCTGTTTGGCTGCAGTATATAGAACTGAGGGTCACAATCCTGACTGATGTTGAACTTAATTTGCATGTACCTGTTAATGCATATATGGATTATTTTAAACTCTCAAAATGGGGTCGCAGAAGCAAAGGTTTGGAAACCACTGCTGTAGACATAGGAACAGTTGAGCAAATTATTTTTTCTCCAACAATAATTAAAACATGAGAATGGCTTCAGAGGTGTGTGTGCATGTGTGTGCAAGGGGTGAGAAAGATTTTTCCATAAATCTAAAATGATGAACATTTTCAGACTTGGCAACTCTCCTTCCAGCTCTGATGAGCATTCATAGTCTAGGGGAACTGTCTGCATTTTCAATCGTTCCTGTTCTCACCAAGGAGAATTTAAGAGACATAAATCACTTTGGTGTGCTTTTTATGCAGCTTGTTGCTCAAGGCCAAGGAAGTTAAAAATACCATAAATCACACTTGTTGGTATTTACATCTTTTTATTATTATTATTATTATTATTATTATTATTATTGGAAGTCTGGAGTCTTGAACAAGTTCTACAGGTGACCTTCAGGAGAAAAGATGATTTTATGAGCAGATTTTAGAGATAAAAGAAAAGTGTTTAGCATGTCCTTTTCTCTTAGTAATGTTGGCATTAGGAATCTACTTGGACTTTTGAAAATTATAGACACAAAGGGTATTTTCAGACATTACGAGATCACGCTCAACCACAGTGAACCACGCTCAATCCCGCGGCGGGGCAAAAGGGCCCTGAACGTCTGTTCGGTGCGCGCCAGATGTTCAACACGCTCAATACACACATGGGGTCAATTTCAACCAAGGGTACTTTCAGACATGACGCTAATCACCCTTTAACCACCCTTGGTGGTTATTTATGCATGTTGCAGGGTTGTATTGGTGCCCTATGCAGCCCTGCAACATGCATAAATAACCACCAAGG
>QEPC01000715.1:2131773-2199908 GCA_003113815.1 Sphenodon punctatus
CAAACTGTAAAATGCAGAGCACACAGCGGGACCCCCTCCCCCCCAACTGTACAATGCAGAGCACGCAGCAGGACCCCCCCAACTGTAAAATGTAGAGCATGCAGTGGGACCCCTCCCCCCCAACTGTAAAATTCAGAGCGCGCAGCGGCACCCGCAGGAGAAGACACCCCCCCCAACCACCTACTTACCTTATGCTGGAGCGGCGTTGATCCCTCGAACGACTGGAGAAGCGGCAGCTGGAGGTTGGGCTGGAGTCCTTCAGTGGCGGCAGCAGCAGCAGCGGCGATCCCGGAGCGGCCGGAGAAGCAGTGGCTGGAGTTGGGTCCCTTGGCGGCAGCGGCGGTCTCAAGTGAATTCCGGACCATAAGTGACATGTGCTGATGTGACCTGCTTTATAAAGGCTGCTCAAGCCCCTGATTTGCTTGTGACCTGAATAAAGCAGGTCCTGGATTGACTCACTGCCAAGGAAGGGAAATTCTGCGGGGATTTTCCCAGTTTCTGCTATAATCCTGCCTAGGGCAGGATTCTGCGAAAATTCCGCGAATCGCAGAAGCGCAGAAGACTCGGGTCCCTGACTAAGATCAAGAAAACTATTGAACATGCAAACAGCATTTTTTTGCTTTATTCACTTTCATTTTCATATAAAAATTTAAAAAATCAGCATGCATATAAAAAATGGCCATCAAACCATTCTGTGCATGGGAACCCTTGGTGATTTCAAACGTTATGTGGTCCTGAGTCAGCACAGTGGATTCCCAGCAGTGGTGAACTGATCAACCACTGCCCGTGGTCAAAGAAGGCCCAGAACAGATGTGATGGAACCGGGACCATGGCAGGGAATCGGACCATCAGACCATGGACTGGGGCAGCACAACAGACGTCATGCTGATTCCCGGCCATGGTCAAAACACCCAGAAGGCACCAGGGAGGGGCGGGAGGCAAACATGGTCGACTGAGGGCATAGGAAACCAAAAGCGCCTACAGGGAACGTCCACACAAGGGAAATGGGAAGGGAGGGGGAAGAGGGAGAAGAGCCACCGAGGCAACACACACAGCAGGCACAGAGACAACAAGGAAATAGTGGAACATGCAGCACACACACACGCCCAGGTGCACTCACACCCACACGGGAAAGGAAGGGAAGGGGGGACACAGTGGGACAAACAACACACACGGCACAATGGGCACAGGGGGGAGGGGCATCCGGTGACAGGGAAGAAGGAGGGGGCTGGGCAAGGGGCTGTCCAGGACACAGGAAAGGGCACCCAGAACCCCCACAACAGCACAGGCTGCACAGGCACCCCCACAGATACACAGGAACTCCTGGAATGGGGGGCCCCCAAAAGGCCGGCCCATAGGTATGGAGGGGGGGCACACGGAACAGGGAGTGGCCCGGGAACAGCTCAGGAGACAGAAAGGCACCCCAAGCGCTGACAAGGGGGCCATGGAGGGGATGCAGGAGAGCCGGAGCAGTGCAGGTTGTCCACAGATGCACACATACACCCAGGCGGAAGCCAGGAGGTGATGACCAGGGGCCCCAGAACCCCGCGGTAACATAGGCACCCAAGGGGGGGGGTGTCACAGGCACGGGAGGTAGCAACAGCGGATGAGGAAGGCCAGCAAAAACCCGGGTAGCTGGGTGGAGGCACGGAGAGCAGGACTCGGCCACAGGAAAAGGCAGCCACGGAGGGGAGCACCAGTTGCAGAGGTGAACGGGGGGGAGCTGGAGGGGACCCGGAGCCACAGGCAGGGGCAGTAGAACCCCTGGAAACAGACAACACAGTTGCAAGGCCAGGACATCATGGAGAAAGCAGGCAGCGGCCCACAGCAGTGGCCCGCTATAGTGGGGAAGAGGCAGAAGCTCACCGTGGAGCAACCAACCAGGACAGGGTAGGCACAGGGGGTCTCAAAGCCAGCTGCAGGGGGCAACAAAGGTGACCGGGACCGGGTGGCCTGCCACTTGAACGAAGTGCAGCCACTGAATCATGCCTCGATGGTAGCCCAGCACAGACATGGCGAGCCTCAACTGCACATTGGAACGGGACCACACACTGGACAGCTCACCAGCTCCGCCTCGGTGGGCTTGGACAAGCCATAGTGAGTAACAGGGGTCACGAAAGGTGACCGAGCTCCAACAGCTGATGATACACTGCCCCACATGATCACTGGTACCCACGGACCCCGTGAACACAGCCAAAGTGGGACACAGTCAGGGAAAGGTCCCCCTCATTCATACAGGCAATGTAGGTGGCTGGAATGCACACAGACAGAGAAGACATGGTCTCCTTCACCAACCACCCCAAATGCGAGCACCTCATCTTCAGGACGCGCCCATCGGGAAAGGGAATCAACCCCAGGGTCTCTGCATGCAGCCGGCAGTCGCAGGTGCTTGCCTCATAGCCAAAGTAGTGCAGCTCCGAGCTCAGACTCGCATAGGCACCGGACAGGCTGTCTGGGCAGCTCAGGAGCAATTGCATGGCTGGGGAATGCCACAGGTCACACAGGGCCATGGTCCCGCAGAATGTCCAGTGATGGGGGGGCCTCATGGATGCTGAGATCTGGGAGCCTGGTGGAAGAGCAGCCAGCCATGGTCCTGAAAGCAAAGAAGACTAATTGTGAGGACAGAGGGCCCCACAATACCTGGAGGGATGGGAGGGGATGCAGGGGGGCCTCAAAGCCAGCCGATAAGGCCACCGGATCGAATATGGCATGGCAAGTGAGCGAGGCGTGGGGTGCAGACCCAGCACAGCTCCTGGAACAGAGCTCACAGACAGGACAGTCTACACACTAATCAGGGTGGCAAGGACAACAGGCTTGCTACACTGAGAGGTGGGAGATTGCTGACAGCAGAAATGCAGCTGCAGCCCGCATGCGCCCGAGCTCAGGCTGGACCGTGTGCCAGGCCCCTTGCAGGGACATCAGATGTGCTCAATTGACCACCCCCAGCTCCCTGGCACAGCCACCCTGCAGAAGCCTGTCCGGGCAGCCAGGACGGGGGACCACCCATCACCCACCCGGGGGCCCCGTGCAGGGCACCGGGTTGTGACCCGGGGGTGGTGCTACATGTACCCTGGCCTATTACTGGCCCGGCTGCCCCCCACCCTGGGCAACGTGCACCATGGAGCTAGGCCGGTTGGACTCCTATGTCATGCACCTAGTCCTCGGCACAGAGCGGTACCACTCACACCGATCTCTTGCGCATACAGACCGCTGAGGTGCACCTGGGCTCTCGCCTGCGGGTTACCATTGCCCGGAGCACCACTAGGATCCAGAGAGCCCATCACACTCGCAGGCGCTCCCTGGCCTGGGTCAGGGCCTTGGGGTGTTTGGGGCGGCATGGCAGGTCCTCCTCCGTGGCTGGGAGGGGGGCGCATTGCTCTGCGAGGCGACTGGCCACCTCCAATGGTGTAGGGAGACCATGGGGCACGCAGCACTGCTTGTTATACCCACTGACCGGCGAGTATGGGTCACAGAGCAGGCACAGGGGTGGTGGTCCCAGGTGCTGGCTCAGTGGGATGAGGCTGCCTGGAGGGTGCACTTCCAGATGGACAGATGAACCCTACTGTGGCTCGTGGAGCTGTTAACACCCTGCCTGGCAGCACACCCCCTTGCAGACCCCCATCCCCATGGTCCAGCGGGTGGCCATCAGAGTCTGGGAACTAGCAACTCCTGACTCCTGCCGGTCTGTTTCGCAGCACTTTGGCATCGGGGTGAGCACCATTCCTGGGAGCCTGCGGGACGTCTGCAAGGCTGTGGAGGGAGTGCTCCTGGACTGAGAGATCCAACCGGTGGACCAGGTGGCCGTGATGGCCGGCTTCATGGCTGGAGGGTTCCCCAACTGCATGGGCACCGTGGACGGCACCCACATAGAGATCCTCCACCCCTCCACTGGGGAGGCCACGGAATATGTCAGTAGACACGGATACCACTCCCTGCAGCTTCAGGCTTTAGTGGACCACCGGGGGAGGTTCATAGACATCTTCACAGGCAACTCTGGGCACAGCCACGATGCCTGGATCATGAACATCTCCCTCTTCTATGCTCAGATATACCCCAGGGACTTCACGGACATGGAAATGACCCAGATCGAGGGGGTGATGATGACCCCCTGTATCCTTGGGGACCCGACCTATCCCCTCACCCGGTGGCTGATGAAGGCATACATGGTTGTCCGGAACCCTGTGGAGGTGCTCTACAATACCTGAATGTGTGCAAGCAGGACCGTGGTCAAGAGGGCCTTCGGGGCCCTCAAGCAGTGCTGGAGGAGCCTCACGGGCCAGCTGGACTAAACGGTGGAGACCTCGGCCCTGGTGATCGGAGCCTGCTGTGTGCTGCACAACATGTGTGAGACTGAGGGGGCTGCCCTCAACTACCCCATGCCCCGGTGCCCTCCCGGCCCTGTGCCCCTGTATGTGAACATAGAGAACTCGCAGGAGTACTGATACGCCAAGCGCAACCGTGCTGCCCTCGCTAGGTGGATCAGCATGGAGGCTGAGGAGTGAGGTGCACACCCCCCTCTCCACCACTCCGGGGCCCCCACCAGCACCGTGGGAATGCCTCTGTACAACTGCCCGCTGCCCAAAGCCCTGGGCCCATGAACTGACCCACAGAAGCAATAGTGGTGCCCAAACCTTTATTTCCACACAGTTACATGAGCCCCCACTACCACCACCACCTCCCACCTCCCAGTGCCGTGCTTCCCCCCTCAGACCTCCCTCTCCCTTCTCCCCCTTACCCCCATCCCCCACGTCTCTGGGGCCTCCCCCTTGGCTGCCCTGTGGGCGCCATGGAGCTCTGCAACCTCCCCTCCCACCCACTATCCATGTCCACAACAGTGTCCTGGGAGGTCTCGGTGTCCTGAGCGGCGGGCGGTGGTGGGAGGGAGGGTGGACCTGGGGCCAGATGGGGCCCCCTGGGCGGCTGCTCCCTCCAGAGGCCTACAGGGACCGGGAGGCAGATGCATGGGCCCAGCGGGCATACCTGCAGCTGGGGCAGCGGCGATGGAGGTGAAGGTGCCAAGGGGCCCAGCATTGGGGTCTGGGCAGGCAGGGTGCCCGATGGGGTGGTTACCATCACTTAGGCACTCATGGTGCTGGCGTGCAGGAGCAGGGAGGTGCCGATGTAATGTGTGTGGTCCACCTTAGCTGAATGCTCCTGCACCATCCTGTCAATGGCCTGCTCCAGACACCCAAATGCCTCTACCTGCCTGCTATGCTCCCGGCGCTCCTGCCTCCGCTCCAGCTGCACCTCCACCTGGAGCCTCCAGTCCCTTGCCTCTGCTTATTGCAGGGAGTGTTCCGTGGCCGCCTCCATGCAATCGATGGCGCAGGCATGCCTCAAAAGGGGGCCATGATCATCCGTTCGCTCTGCTCTGTGGTAGGGTGGACAATGTCCTCCACCTGCTCCTTCTTCTGGTGCCATAGCCATGCCTGGTGCTCTCTCATCCGTTGCACTGGGGACATGGTCCAGGCTTGCTGGGGCTCCTTGGGTTCCCCTGTTGGGTACACAGTAGGTGCTGGTTAGGTGCCCCGACTGGCCACCCCCTGTCCCATGGCACAGCTGCAGGGTCTTGCCTCCCCCTCGGATTGGTGACCGGTGCTCTCCCCCAGCGCCCTTCCCCCCTTTGGCGGTGTGCCTCACTGGGGACTGCTGGCTGCTCCCGGAGCTGCTCGCCACCTTCCTCGACACCTGTATATCACCGATGCTGGGGCGTGTCGTGCACTGTGGCGATATGGAAAGGGTTGGGTGGGGGTGGGCTGAACGTGTCCCCCAGAGGCCCCCCAGACCCCTTTCCTGTGTTCTGGGGTGTCCAGGGTGGCTGGGGGTGGCCTTATGCCTGGTGTGTCCCCCTCGCCCACCTCGACCCTTCCCCCCAGTCCAGCCCCCCTCCCACCCATGTGCTTACCCTCAATGTCCATCTTGGAGTCCTCCGAGGGCTATGCCTTGGTGTTGCTGGGCTCCCCCTGTGTCCACTAGCTGAGGGTGATCAGTGTACCTGCCTCAGAGTCTCCCGGTCCTGACAGGGGGTTGGGGCTGCTGGTGCTGGTGCTTGTGGGGGGCCTGCAGGTCCCCAAGGTCCCTGGGCATTCCTCATGTGGGGCAGGATCCCGGGAGACAGTGTTATCACTGGGGACGGCAAGAGGAGGGGGTACCTCAGCCCGTTCCCAGACCTGGACCACAGCGCTCCCCACAAGGTGCAGGGTGACAATGGAGCCCTACATCTGGAGTATGCGGTCCAGGGCATCAAAATAGGGGGCGGTCCAGGCTCAGTGTCCAGACCGCCGGTTGTTGTCCTGGATGGCCTAGTACCCCCTCTTTAGCTCCTTTGCCTTTGAGTGGCACTGGGCCACAGTTCTGTGATGCCCCGCTGCCTCCATGTCCCGCACGATCACCCAGAAGACATGCTCATTCCGCTGATTGGCTGCGAGCTCCAGTTGATGCTCCAGGGTCCCCCAGATGTAGATTAAGTCCTGCGTTTCCCTGTGCCCCCATTGCCCCCTCGGTGGTAGGCCCTCTGGGTCCTCCTCCCCCTCCTCCTCCACCTGGCCAGTGCCTGTCTCCTCCGGGAGCTCGCGTTCGGGCTCCCAAACCCGTTTCCATGTCTCTCGGTCATGGGGGCGGTGGAGTGTTAGGTGTTGTTCTGCCCCTGTCCCATGGCTCCACCCCTTCCCCCACTCTTGCCACCCGAGCCATCCCCTTGGTGCCCCTGTTCCACCAGTTCCCTCCCCTTTGGTACCCTTACCCATTTCCAGGGTGCCTTGCACCCCAGTCTGGTTGCCATCTCCGGTGCTGCCTGTCCCGGCTTCTGCTGCTGCTGCAGCTGCCCCTTCACTGCCTGCAAGTGCAGCACTGCCCCCTCCACCGCCTCCTCCTCCGCCTCCACCTCCTCCTGCCATGCTCTCTCTCCCCCCACTCTCCTCTCCCTTCCGCCTCGCTCCATCCCGCCACATCCCCCTGATGCTGTGTGCCCTTTAAATCTCCCTCCCCGTCCTGTGTTGTTGCTGGTTGCCTGGCAGCGATGCTGCATGCTTTGTCCCTGGCTGGGAAACATTTTGCTTGATTCCAACCAGTGGTTGCCATTCAGACATTATTTTTTATTGTTTCCCGTTGGGAATCACAATGACCATGCTTTCAGAGATGGGGCATTTTCAGACATTACGAGATCACAGTGAATCACGGTGAATACCCACCTGTGGTCACTGTGGCTCACACGTCTGTTTGGCGGCCGCCAGATGTTCGCCACGGTCAATACCCACAAGGGGTCAATTTGAACCACGCTTCCCGGGCTAGCCGGGGGAATGTCCCGGGAAGCATGGTCAAAAAGATCCCCAGTGGGGACCAAAAAAAAGTAACGTCTGGCCAGTTGCCACGGCCCGGGATCCCCAGCGGGATCCCGGGCCATGGCGTTTCTGGCCCGACGTGGCGGCCGCATTGGTCCCGCCACCCGCCCGTCTCCCCGGAGGGTGGGCGGTGGGGTGTGTGGAGGGGGCGGGGCCGTGCGGCCACACGTTGCGCCGCGTGGCCCAACCCCCTCCCAGATTCCCCACCGGGATCCCCCGGCACGTCTGATATGGCATGACGGGGTGACCTGGAAGGTTGGATTTGCCAGGGAATAGCTCCCAATACAGCAGCATATGGCAGCAGCAGGATTGTGTTGGCACGTTTGGATTGGCCAGGGCAGAGCACCCCTGGACCACCAGTCAGCAGTGGCGGGGTTAACACACCAGTGGTGCACATCACCCAGGGTTGCCAGGGTAGGCAGAGACAGGCACTGTGTCATGAGAGGCAGGCATACTGAGGCGGGGTTCAAGCTTTGCAACCTGGGCGTGCAGGCAGGAAGACAGAATGGCATGAGCAGAAGGCAGGCAGACTGGGGCAGTCTTTGATCTAGACCACCTGGGCAGGCGGGCGGGCTGTCAGGCAGCGCCGCATGAGCAGAAGGCGGGCAGACCGAGGGAGGCAGGGTTCAAGCTTTGAAACCTGGGTGGGAAGGCAGGCAGCATGTTATGAGAGGCAGTAGGGAAGGCAGGCATGGGCAAGCTTTGAACTAGGCAACCTGGGTGAGAAGATAGGCACCTTGGCATGGGATGCAGGAAGGCGGACAGAGGCATATTACTTTGAGCTTTGTGGCAAGTGTGGCGGGCAGACAGGCAGCATGGCATGAGAGGCAGTAGGGCAGGCAGGCTGGGACATTGGCATCAGGGCACTCTGGTAGCCTAGTAAAGACTGTAAAGTGCGAGAGAGCGAGAGCCATTCAGCGTCACATAGGCGGGCCGAGATTGTATAGCTATCCATAGACCAGCCGGCAGGCTTACAGTTTGTTTCCCATTGCCACCCTGTGTCCTGAGGTCAGTCAGATAAGGCAGCCGAGGTCGTGTAGTATGAGAGAGAGAGAGGCAGAGAGAGAGACAGAGAGAGAGAGACAGAGAGAGAGAGAGAGGGAGGCAGGGTGGATGCAAGGCATTAGGAGGGAGGATAGAACCTCAGCAGCACACAGGAGCAGTAGCCCTAGTCCAGATTAAGGAGGAGGCGGAGCCCTGTCCCAAGACTGCCCCTGGCATGGGATGGCGTGTGCCACTGCACCATCACTCCTTGTCCAGGGGCAGCTCGGGAATCCCAGCAGCGGAAGGTTCACCTTCAGAAAGAGCAACTGCTCCACCAACTTGGCCCTCAGTCTCAGGCAGTGCGGGACCCATATGTCCCCCACGATGGAGAACACCCTCTCGCTGGGGACACTGGTTGGTGGGCAGGACAGGAAACCCTTGGCCACTTTGGACAGGGCCGGCCACACGTTGGACTTGCAGGCCCAGTAGGCCAAGAGATCACTGCTGGGATCTATGCATGGCTCCTCCTCCAAATAGGTCTCCACTGCTGCTGAGGTGCCATCATACTCCCTCTGATAGCTCTGGGTGGGCACCACCTACCCCACTGCCCTCAGCCACGCTGCTTGTCCTTTTGTGCTGGTCCCCATGGTCCCCAGAGCGGATTGCACAAATGAGGAGCTGTTGGCAGTAGGGGTCCTGCTGGTGGTGGTGGTGCTGCTGCTACACCTAGGGCTGGGGGCAGGGATAGACCCAGATGGGTGGAAGGGGTTGCTGCTCCCACTCCCACCATCCCATGGGGCATCCTGCTGCATGGCCCTCTCTGCCTGCCTGATCTTCTGAACCAGCGTAACCTTCCAGAGGTCTTAGACCACAGTCTCGTGTGCCATGCTGCCCTTGATCCTGGGGTCCAGCATGGTTGCCAGGACATATTCGTCCCGGCGCAGGAGCTCGTCAAAGCGCGCACTCAACCCCGCCTTCAACTTCCGTGCAAGGTCAATCACCTCATCGGACATTCTCCTCCCCTGAGGGCCACGATTCTGCCCCCCCGCCCCCAGAATATCATTCAGACTGCTGTGGGGACTATGGACCAGCTATCTCTATCAGTAAACTAACTCCTACAACTGTCTACTATGTCTAACCTACAATCTATCTATCTATCTATCTATCTATCTATCTATCTATCTATCTATCTATCTATCTATCTATCTATCGGATGAGGGGGAATCACAATCAACACAAGGAGGGGTACAAAACTGAAATGAAACCAAAATCAATCTAATAATAATCCTACTCTAAATGAATAAAAAAATAGGGGAAGGGAAGGGAATCAGGGATGGAATATATGGGACAGGGAAAGGACTCAATGGAGGGGGGAGGGAGGAAGGAAGATTGAACAAAGGGAACACAGGGAGGGATAAAAACAAAAAATAACAACTAAATCTATCTAAGCTAAGCTAAATAAATGAGAATATAGAGGTAGATGTGTTGGATGGGTGAAATGGGAGGAGGATGCCTGGATTGGGGAGCTGGAAAATGCTGGGTGAGGGAGCCTTCTGAAACGCCTGCTGTTCAGGAACAGTGACTAGCTCAGAAGGTATTGGAAAGGGGGGAGGCAGACAGTTTTGTTTCTTGCTGCGCCCGCCTCACCACAAGCCCCATTGGCTCAGTGCAGCCTATCCTGTGGCCAATCGCAGACTGCCAAGCCAGTGGTATGAGGCAAAATGGGATGGTGATTCAGTAGGTTGGCTGCTACTCCAAGCCAGTCTCCAACCCTCCACCCCTGGTGCCTGGAAGTCTGCTCCTAGCTGAGCCAGATGACTTCCCCCTCCCTGCTACGTTTGGCCTTCCAGTGACCTGACAGTAGACCACATTTTAGCCACCTGAACTCAACTGAACACAATCCGAACTGACCGAAGTGTTCAGACATTTCGACGTTCAGAATTCAGTTCGGTTTGGTATGTTCGTGTTCGGGTTCATGTTTGGGTTCAGTCATCCGAACAGGCTAGTTCGGGCTGAACCCCGAACTTCTGAACCACGTCCGCCCATCCCTACCAGTTAGGAAGGGTGCTCACCGGCTATCCCGATAGGGCTGAAGTTGATTACGTGGTGAAGGGTTTCAAACAAGGTTTCCTTATTCCGGTGGGATCAGTTAGTCAACAAAAGGCAGTCAAGAACCTGAAATTTATTGAGGGGTGGGAGGAGCTGGTGAGAAGAAAAATATTTATTTATTTATTTATTTAAACAATTTATATCCCACCCCTCCTGAAAACAGCTCGGGGCGGCTAACAGTTTCAAAAATATTGACAATATAATTATAATTTTTTTTAAAAAACACTCATAAAATCATGACAATTGAAACAGGCTAGGGCAACAAAAAGCACTTAATACAATAAATATGGCTGGAGGGAGATAAAAAACCCTAACCCCCCTCCCCTCCTCCCCAAAGGCCTGGGTGAACAGCCAGGTCTTGCAAATTCACCGGAATGTTAAAAGGCTTGGGGCCAGACGAGCTTCCTCTGGGAGGGAATTCCAAAGGCGTGGCCCGGCCACCGAAAATGCCCTCTCCATCGTGGCCCCCCGCTTAACACGGGGGATCTCCAAGAAGGCACCCCCAGCAGACCGAAGGACCCACTCTGGGGCGCGGAGGGAAAAGCGGTCCCTGAGGTACGAGGAGCCCAAACCATGAAGGGCCTTATAGATTAACACCAATACCTTGAACCTGGCTCGGCACGCTATTGGCAGCACGTGCAGAGTCCAGAGCACAGGTGTTATGTGCTCCTGATGGCCCGTCCCCAATAGGAGCCAGGTCGTTGCATACTGCACTAACTGCAGCCTCCAAACCAGGAACAAGGGCAGCCCCACGTAGAGCACATTGCAGTAGTCCAGCCTTGAGGTGACGAAGGCATGGATGTGGGAGTCCGTGTTCAGGCTGGAGACGTATGGACGCAGCCTCTGCACCAGATATAACTGGCAGAAAGTGGCCTTCACCACTACCTCCACCTGTCGCTCCAGGCGGTGATCTGCGTCCAATATCACCCCCAGACTCCGAACCTGCTGAGCTGTAGGAGGGCTCTCCCCACCAACATCACCTCCGTCTTATCGGGGTTGAGCCTCAGTCTGCTCTGCCACATCCATTCTGCCATGGTCTCCAAACACTGGGATAGCAATGAGACAGCAGGGTCACGCAGCCATCTCAACAGCAGCCCATGCTCCACAGAGTCAAAAGCAGCTGAGAGATATAGCAGGATGAGAACTGTCGAACGTCCTGCAATGATCTCCTGGCGGAGATCGTCGACCAAGGCCACCAGCACTGTCTTGGTGCCATAGCCGGGGCGGAACCCTGATTGAAAAGGGTCAAGGAAACCAATACTATCTAGATGCACCTGGAGCTGGATCACCACCGCCCACTCAATAACCTTCCCTAAAAAGGGAAGGTTAGAGACAGGTCAGAAGCTGGTGAGTGCGTCCATGTCCAACAATGGTTTCTTCACAGCCTCCTTGAGGCTAGGCGACAACCTCCCCTGCTGCAGGGACGCATTAACCACCCTTGCCAGCACCGTCCCCAACGTCTACCTGGAGGCTTTCACCAATCAGGACGGGTACAGATCAAGTTCACAACTGGTGGCTCTCATAGACCCCAAGACATCCACCACATCAGCTGGCATCACTTCCTGAAACTCCCCCCACAAAGTTGGATCAGACGGGGCCTCCATCACCTTGTGCTCTCCACCTACTGCCCCTAATCACTAAAAATATTGAAGGAAGTTGGGGAAGGTAGAGTTGCAGGGCCCTTTTAACGCCCCCCGCCCCCGACAATTTGGTTCTGTCCCCACTGTGAATTGTTCCTAAAAAAGCGGCAGGAGAATTCCGCATGATCAATTACCTGTCATACCCTCGGGGAGGCTCTGTCAATGATGAAATCCCTAAGGAATTATCAACAATCAAATACGCATCATTTGACGTGGCAGTAGACAAGGCTAAGGCAATGGGAAGGTGTGTGTGTGTCCTGATGGCAAAGTGTGACATGAAATCGGTGTTTCGCTTGCTACCAGTCCACCCCAGTAGTTTCCATTTGTTGGTTTTCTAATTTGAGGATAGGTACTGTTATGACAGCGCCATGCCTCAGGGTGCTCGATATCCTGTTCTGCATTCAAGCGTTTTAGCTCCCTGGTAGAGTGGGTCTTCAGACAAAGGCTTCAGGTGGGAGACGTGACAAAATATCTAGACGATTTTCTGATAATAGGCTGCCCCAAAAAAGGGGATTGTGCTGCTGCCTTGCAATTGTTTCAGGAAATTGCAAAAGAGTTAGGTGTCCCATTGGCCCCGGAAAAAACAGAAGGGCCAGCAATGAGGCTCACCTATTTAGGCATTGAGTTAGACACCAAAAGGATGTTGTCTCGGTTATCAGAGGACAAGTTAGAGAGCATGAGGGCAAAGATCAGGGAGGGCATGGCAGCTCGAAAAATCACTGTAACAGCTGTACAATCCCTGGTGGGGAGCCTCAATTTTGCATGCCATGTAGTTGCCCCAGGAAGAGCATTTTTATCCAGGCTGTACGGTAAGCTGAAGGGTAAGTTGCCACCACATTACAGGATTCGATTCACCAGGGACATGAAACAAGACTTAGGGACATGGTTGCAGTTCCTAGAGGGATACAACGGGGTGAGGTTTTGGAGGGAGTGATGGTTACTCCAAGGTGAATTGCAAGTCCACTCAGACTCTGCAGGGGGTGCAGGATTTGGGTTTTATTTCCGAACCCAATGGTGTGCTGCACCATGGCCACAAGAGTGGCATGATGCAGGGGTCACCAGGGATTTGACTTTCTTAGAATTGTTCCCGATTGTGATCTCAGTGTTGTTGTGGGCTGGGTAATTTGCTAATCACACAGTACTATTTTGGTGCAATAATTTGGCAGTTGTTCACGTGGTCAATACTCTTTCTTCCCACTCTCCACGAGTCATGTCCTTAGTGAGAATCTTGGTTGGGGTGTTTCTTAAGGACAACATTTTGTTCACAGCCCAACATGAACCAGGCATTGACAACGGCATAACCAATGCCCTTTCTCGGTTTCAGGTGGACCATTTCTGGGAAATGGCACTGGAGGCCAGAGAGTTAGCGGACCCCTTACCACCTGGGGCATGGAGCCTTGGGAGTTAGAGCTACATACTATCATACAGGGTTCCTTAGCCAGCAAAACTCAAGCAGCATACGGTAGGGCATTTTGGGAATTCCAGTTATTCAGGGCAGAAAAGAGATGGGGGGACGGTTTTCTGACAGAGGAGCCCAAGGTCTTACAATATGCAATGGCACTCCGGGGAAGGGGACTAGCAGTGGGTACTATAGCGGGAAAGATAGCAGCCCTCACCTTCGTGAGCAGATTAAGAGGTTTCCTTCCCCTGATACAGAGTTTTACCTGAAGCACATGTTTGAGAGCTGGACCTGGGGTAGGGGGCCCCCGAGCATTTCCAAGGCACCAATAACTACACCCATCCTGGTCCAGTTAGTGGGGTCCTTCCCTGGGGTTTGTCATGATACCTTCGAGGCACAATTGTTTACTACAGTGTACGTGGTGACATATATCGGTGGCTTCAGGATTAGTGAGGTGGTGGTCAGATCCCATATGGATAACGACTGCCGGGCTTTCGGGATAGAAGATGTGGAACTGAACACGGATGGCCTGAATTTGCAGCTACAATGTTCCAAGTCAGACCAGAAGAGAAGGGGACAAATGGTCGAGCTATTTGAAAGTGAGACAAGGGCAATTAACCCTGTAGAGCAGATGAAGCGGTATTTGGCTATTCACCCTCTTTTCCCAGGAACCTTATTTAAACATAAGGAAGGAGTCCTGTTGACATGTTACCAGTTTACTGCAGTCCTACAGCGGCACTGGCTAGAGTGGGGTTGCAGCCAGAGGAATTTGGGTCCCAGTCCTTTAGAATCGGCGCAGCTACAACAGCGGCGGCGACTGGTTTGCCTGAAGAGGCAATCAAGGCAGTGGGAAGATGGTGGTCAGGGGCTTATAAGAAATATGTTAGACCTTACCATTAATAAGTGATCGAGTTTCCTGTTAGGACCCGGACCCACTAGGGCACCAAAACTAGTGGTTTGGATCATGGGTCACAAACTGGTGTGCTGGGCCAACAGAGCCACCGCAAGGACTTCCTGGGGCCTGCAACTTGGTTTGAAAGAAATAGCTTGGATTAAATGCATAGGAAAAAGCCGGATGCGATGGAATCAACTACTCCCAAAGTTGAGGAATAAGGAAAATACAATGACACCACACGTGTTAGTGATCCACTTAGGGGGAAATGACCTCCCAGCCCGTAAAGGGGTCAACTTAATAATAAAAATTAAAGAAGATTTATTGAGGGTTAAGTGATGGTTTCCAGGGGTGCACATAGTTTGGACATGCTTCGTCCCTAGAGTAAGGTGTGATAAGGCAATTAAGTCGAGTAAAGTGGATAGAGCCAGGCAAAACATTAATCAAGAGCTAACTAAATGGTTAGCGGGTTTAGGGGGTACAACCATTAAGCATACAGGGATAGTTGATGGGAGTACAGAATTGTTTCGTGAGGATGGGTTGCATCTGTCACCAAAGGGGAACGAGATGTACCTGGCAGCATTAGCCAAACATTTGGGAAGTTTGTTGATTAAATAGGTGGTGGGTATTGTGGGAGGATGGATCGTCTCCCCCTTTGTGGCAGGGGTCCAGTATGCTCGGGTAGGATAAAAAGGAATAGAATAAGTTCAAGAGTCATCTCCTTAAGAGATGGGGATGTAATGCCTAGTGTAATGCAGGGCACAGCATGCACAGGGGTCGTGACCCTGGGAGGGGTGCTTTAGCTGGGTTAGTAAAGACATGTGCTGTCTTCATACCTGCTGGGCACTTACCTCCTTACTCATGCCTAGAGTTGGGCTTGTCTCCCCATTTTTTGGCCAGAGCCAGTGCGCTGTCGAAGGGGGGAGGCTCACTGTTGATGGAACTGAGACAGGAAGGCACATCCTGGTCAGTTCCAGAGTTAACAAGTTAAGTTAAGTAGCTAGCATACTGGACCCGAATTGCTTGTGCAATTACCCACTGGCCTTATTTGGATTTTGGTTAATTAAAGAGTGCAGGCAGTTTTAAACCCATCTATGCTCTCCGTGTCTCATTGGGGGATGCATCGACAAATATCCTGTGGTTTATTTTTGATGTTTTCATTGATCACTGGAAGACCTGCTCCCAACATGTACCACATTTCCCTTCTGCTCCAGAGCATGGGCAGGCACAGTTACTTTCCTGCTAGGTTCAGCTAAACAAAAAAGCCACAGTGAGTTTAGGTAAGGGGGCCATACCTTCTCTTTCCTTCTCCTCTTTTCTCTCCCCCCCCCATTTCTTCACTTTGGCTCTGCTGCTCCTGCCACAGTCAATCACCATCCCTTTCTCCTCTTCCAGATGTTTTGCTCCCAACTAGGGCATGCCCCAGAAGGTACAAGGCAACACCAGATTGTGTGATAATTAAACAGCCAGTGCTGTCTTTTGCCAACTGGAGCAGCAATCCACAGACAGACACAAAGCAAGGCCTGACAGTGGGAGAAGGGAGCATACCTTTCAACCCCTGGACTCGGCAAAGAGGTGCAGCAACAGTCAGAAAAAGGGGCATCTCTTGCATATAATTTGCATATGCTATTTTGTATTTGTTTATGTCAATTTGCACTCTGATGTAGTATATACATTAGACTCTGAAATGAGAATCTTCAAAATTTATTTGAGGGGGAAAAAAGGTACATTAACATTACATAAAGTTATTTATGCACTCTCCAAAGGGAAAGAGTTCACATCACAACAGTTGTCCAAAACCTGAAAGTCCCACACAAGCCCTCTCCCACCCATATCCCTCCTCCCTTTCTGTTCCCTCCTCACCTGTTCCTGCCCTTCCCTCACAGCTCCTGCTGTCCTTGCCCCCTGAGCCCTTTCTCCTCACCCCCTTCCTCATTCCTGCTGGGCTGCCGTTGTTCCCTGCCTCCTTCCCCCCCACTGGTTCCTCCCTTGCCCCGCACTCCACTAATGTCCCTATTCCCATTGCCCTTCCTATCCCCTTCCCCCACTTCATCTCTCCCCTCCCCAATACACAATCTTCCCCCACCCACTGCTCCCTTTTCCCTGATCCCAGTGAATCCCAGTGCATTGTCCCAATGCACAATCCTCCCCCTCCCCCCCACTCCTTTTTACCTGATATAGCCACACAGGAATAAACAAGGAAGGCAGGCCAGGTAGAGAGAGCAGCTAGCAGCACAATGGTGGTGGTGGCAGCAGCAGCAAAGCACGAGTCACACACACACGTGTCTAAAAGTCCTTACAGCTCCAGCCTGCCTAGCTCCACCCCCTCCTTCATTTGCATTCCATGGCATCACACCACTATCTCCCTTTGCAGGTTCCTGGTGCACACTGCACCACTCACAGACTCATTCAAGCTACAATGGGTCACTACAACTCTGATTCCCCACAGTGCTGGCCCTGGGACAGAGGCTCAGGTTAAGCCATGTGGGAAGTCAAAACCTGGAACATTTAAAGTGCTGGGCAGGGCACACGGGACAGCAGCTAAAACTAGATTCATCCTGTGCTGTTCCGCCCAATCCAGGACAGTTGAGAGGCCTGGAAGGGAAACAGGGATGCTGCTAAGGGTAGGGTCACCTCTTGTGGTTTTGACCCCAACCCTCCCATTTTGGCCTATGGGAGTGTCAAGGTCAAAGGCACAAAGAGGTGGCAACCCTACTTGGGCATTGGGGTTGGTCAGAGAGTGTCCATGCCTGGGAACGGGGAATAATACCTTTGGGCTTTCCCTGATTTTCACTTTTCAGGCAACATTCCACTCCCCTTAATTATGCAGCTCGTAGCTGTATTCCAACTGAAAGAATGTTAAACATCAGGTGCCATGGTGGCAACTTCAATCACAAAAAGAGTGCTTGCTTACTAACAGATGATGAAAAAAAGCCATGGCTGAAAGAAGGCAGGCCTCAAAATCTCCTCCATCTTCAACAAAGCTTTTCAGCTGCACAGGGCATGTGCCAGGACTATAAAATCCTATAGATTTCATTAACTTAAATCCAGAAAAGAGAATTAACAAAACAGTAGCTAAATCAGTGAATCCCAAGCTTTTTGCCTTTGATTAAAGCCCTAGCCTTTATGGTACATCGAGCCAGGGTCAGGTTTCAGGCCCACAGGAGGTAGGGTCTAGCAAACAGCCCAGGTCATAAGCCAGTGAACCCAGGGCCATTTGTCATAGAGTATTTTCAGAAGTGATGCTACCACGTTTAGCCACACTTTTCCACGCTTAACCCCACCCTGGGGTCACAACCATCATCACTCCTGTGTGGCGGCCACCAGATGTTCACCATGCTTTGCCCTGAACAGTGGTAGAAGTTACCACTGGTTGTGAACTTTGAAAATCACAGGGAACAGCCGGTGGTAAGCGCTACCACAGTTTGGGGCAAAGTGTGGTAAGGCGTACCATCATGTCTGTCTTGGGTACAGGCCTTCCCCAGGGTGGGGTGGCAGCCATTACCCCAGATTGGATCTAAGCATGGTAGCATCACTTCTGAAAATACCAATCCATGAGACCAGAATCAGAGTAGGCCTGAAATGGTGAATTTCAGCTGACGCTGTTTTCGTCAGAAACAGGTCATTCACCTTCATTTGCACAATGTGGAAACTTATAAGCTTTTACGCTGTTTCCACCATTTGTCTTTAGTTTGGGTGACTTGAACAGAACTGCTATGGGGCCAGTCCCAAGCCCTAGGTGAGTCCCTTGCATACCCCCAGGGGCTGAAAAGACACAAAAGTGCCAGCTGCATGCCACGGAGTTGCAATAAATTGCCGAAAAACTGTTGTAAAACTGTCAAAGAAGTCTCCAAAAGATCCAGAAAGTGATAGAAGGTGGCGGAAAAAAGGGAAAATGCCCAAAGTGTCAAATTCTAGAAATTGACGAAAATTAATAAAAAATGCCAGAAATTTACAAAATTGGTGGGAAATGATGGAAAATCACAGGCTCTGATACTGACAGAAGGGGCGTGGAATCACTGGAGACCGACAAAGTGTTAACCCGAGACCCCCTGCCACGTGAGATTATTGGGGGGTTGGTTCCCCAATATCTGCTCTATCTTTAAATTTAGGGGAATTAGCCAAGTTAGGGGGTCCCCTTGTGTTCAAGGAATCAAGCTGAGGAGAGTACGTGCTACAGCAGTTTATGTATCCTCCCCAAATAGAAAGAGAGAGAAGGAGACAGGTATTCAAGAACAACTGGTTTATTGGTTTATAACACAGAGAAACACCGAAACACAGCCCCGGTTTGGATGGTGGGGTTTAAAACACAGGCGGCTTGCGGGGATGGTAGGAGAAGAGAGGGGGGCGGTATTCCGGTTCTGGCTCAGTGGGGGGGGGGCAGAGAACGCGATAGAGAGAGAGGAGGAGACAGGGAGGAAGAGAAAGTATGCTTCCCCAGTTTGCTGGGAAAGTCTGGACCTGAAATTACCTTTTCCTGGCCTGTTGAGACTGGACAGGCAGCCCACAGATCCAGCAGAGTTCAGGGGATGGAGGAAAAAGCAAAAAAGGGCAGACCAAAGTCTGGAAGAAAATCCTTAGCACAGACACGTGCAGAGCAACTGCATGTAGCTGCGTTCCAAGATTTCTCAGAGGTGGAAGAGAAACTGTGGGGCAGTTATTGGGTACTGAGAAAGGGTTTCTTGGAGGCTACGCAGGATTGCTTGTGGTGTACAATAGGCTGACGAGGGGAGGGTACTTCCATGACAAAGAGGGCTATACTAGATGCCCAAGATATCTTTGTCACAGGGAGAAACTATAAACAGAAGACGCAGGGAGGGGAGGTAAGGCTAACGACGGTCTTTAGAGTACAATGGGTGTGTGTCTGGTTTCTCTTGGGGAATGCAGGGATTGGGGGGGTTTCTGTACTGAGTCCTGGCCACCAGTTCCTTGTTACAACAGGGTGGGCCCTCCTTCTTAATGACCCCATTCTTTACTCAGAGGGCCCTCCCTTCCAGTCTGTTTTTCCACCTTTGGCTAGTATCTTTCCATGAGTGTCTCCTTGTTGCTATGGCTAGGGTAGCTGGGCCCGATCCTTACTTTCTATCCATTTTCATCTGCACCCCCACTTTCTGCTTGTGCAAAATCGTATGGGGAGGCTTCCCTGTCAAGCCTCTATCCCCATGTTCTCCGGCCTCAGTTGGTTCCTGGGGGCTTTTTGCATGCCCTTCTTCTCAGGTCCCTTGGCCTCAGTTTACATAGCAAGAGTGGTGGTGGTGGTACCCATTGTAGGGAAATTTCAGGGTCCATTTGTATCGAAAGTTCTGATTAACACTTGTAAGTTGTCCCAAAAGGTAAATATTTCCCTGACGAATGGGAAAACCTGCTGTCATTTCAGCCCTAAATCAGAATCATCATGCAAGACAGGTCATGTAGCAATGATTCAGACCAGTCAGGGAAGGTAGGCAAGGGAGGTAGCAAGATAAGTCTGGGATTCTCTTACCCTAGGCCAGGATTTCCTTGTGTTGTGGAGACACTTCCTGTTTTCTGTGACAGGGGTCTGGGGAGTGTGAGGGGTATATGGACAAGGGCAGCCATTGCCGAGAGAGGGCCTAGACAATCAGGGAGCCAGTGGGGGTTGGCAAACATGAGGCTCTCTTTTTGGGGAGCATATCTAGATGTTCTGGAAAAGGGTCTGCTTGCCTGGTGTCTGGGGTTTGAGCCCTGCTCTTACCATGACTTGATATTGTGAGATCCTTGCTCTTTAATATACAGTTAGCACCATGACATCAGTCAACAAAGACATGCAAAGTACATGAAATAATAAATATCACTCATGCTCATAATTCCATCTATAGATGGTGTGACCCCACTTTGGGTCTTGACTCACAATTTGCCAAATCCTCCATGTCCACTGGAGCAAAGACACCGCTTCTTCTACATGGAATGCAATAGTGAATAATACTCAATTGTGAATTAAGGATTATGTTTCTTCACAACATGTTCAAAAGCAACCCAAAGGTGAGCGTGTTTTGGCATGAATGTGTTTTATGTTAGAAACCAACCGTTTATTGTATCTGTTTTCGGAGAAATAAAGAGTTTTCTGTCGCAAGCACACACTGAGTCAGTCCAATCAATGTCTAAGTTGACATGCATCATGAAACATAGTTGGGGACATATAGACTCCCCTCTATGCCATAAACTAAGTTTTATGACATTGCTATCTTTCACCAAGCACTACATTGAAAAGAGAGAAAAATGAGGGTGAAAAGAAATGGGAAGACATTTGCTTTTAACATGTACACCAGGCACAACTATCATTAGTCCAACAATAGCACCTGCCCAAAATCTTCCTGCAATAAATTACCGATCCATATTTGTACCAACACTGGAAATACATTTCTATAATAATGTATTTATTTTTTACCATGCTGATACTGGGAGCACCCTATTAGTGTTATTGTCACCTGTAGCTGCTGCACGGACCTACAGATAGTGTCTGCTCATTAGTTACACACAGGACAAATCAGGGACAGCTCCACGCTTTCTGGGAAGGATGGGAACTGACCAGCATATCCTCTTCTCTGCTATAAATGCTGAGAGCCACAGTAGCACTGTGGCTTACCAGTGCTTCAGCTCTGGTACAGCCATCGGCATCTGACCCACCTACGCTCCTTCTAATCTTGCTGTCTGCCTGGATCTGACCTGCACTATTTCCTAACTACACCTTTGCTGAACCCCCTCTTCTAGATTCTTGTCCTAACCAGTCTGGATCTGACCCGTGCTACCTCCTGAATATGTCTTTGCTGATCCTTTCTGTTAGACACTTGTGCTAACCACCTGCTTATACTCAACTCACGCTCACTGCCTGCAATGCAATGCCTGGTAAGAACTACTGCCCAGAAGCCCTAGGATCCTGACAGTTATTTTGTTTTCCTCAGACAATTTCCATCAACATTTTCAGGTAAAAATTTATTTATTTATTTATTTATTTATTATTTTTTACATTTTTACCCTGCCCTTCTCCGCAGACTCAAGGAATCTACAAAAACAATCCTACTGGGTCCAATGATCCACCCTTCCCATTATTGTGTCTCTGACAGTGACAATTATTTAGTGCTGCAGAGCAACTGTACAAAAACAGGTCATCTATTGAGTGATCTGTTCCCTGTCACTTATTCCCAGATGAAAATACAAATAATGAAAGTAAATAACTAAATAAATAAATAAATAAATGCCAGAAGTTTCATCACCTGGTCAACTAGCCTTCTAGCCACTGATGAACTTACCCAATCCTTTTATGAATCTGGTTATACTATTGTCCTTCACAATATCCCATAGCAATGAGTTCCAAAGTTAATTGTGCACTGAGTAAATAAGAACATGAACAATTACTTTTTATTTTTCTTTACCTCTATCTCAGCCATTATTTGTCCTTCCATAAATGCTCATTTGTTTTCATGCTTTTCTCATTTCAGAATTATACAATATATTTAAAAACTTGTATCAGAGGTGGGGAACCTTTTGAGGATTCGGAGGCCACTTTGAAAATTAGTAAGTTCTGAGGGCTGTGTCGACATTGGGAGTGGAGGTGCTTAATTGGTGCTCTCAGGAAAAGGAGGGTTCATAGCTTGAATCCATGCCATGGATCTGTTCATGCCCTCATCCTCTGCTCCCTTAACCTGAACACAGCCCTTCAAGTGCTAGGGGGTAGGAGTTGAGCTCAATCCAGGGGCCAGATGCAGGAACTGGAAAGGGGAAAAGAAAGAAGAAACTTAACCTGGGCAGAATTTGACCCAGGGGCATATCTATCATAGGGAGGGACAGGAGGGACATTTGTCCCTTCTGACCCCAAGTTGGGGGGGAGGGCACAAATCCTGTCCTGTTGTGGTGCAGACGGGCAGAGACTGAGCTGAAGCATCTGGGGTACACACGCGGAACACGACACAGAACAGAGCAAGCACCAGCAGCGGAGGCCAGACTACTGTCCGCCTGCTTGGTGGATGGCCCCTGCAGTCCCACTCTCGACCAGGTGAATACACCCTATGTGATGCACCTGTAAAAAGGCAAATGCTATCCTGAGCTGTATTAGGCATGGTATTGCCAGCAGGGATATGGCGTTATTGTTGCCTCTGTATAAGACTTCGGTAAGACTGCATCTGGAATCCTGTGTTCAGTTCAGTGGTCATCACCAATGTTGCAGAAGGTAATGTAAGGAACGTGAAGAAACCATGCAGCAACTCAGCCGATCAGCACTGTAAGGAAAAACTCCTTCCTGGCCCAAATTAACATGGCGATCAGTGTTACCTGTAGCACCAGTCCAAATGCTGAGTGGGTGGGTGCTCGCCAAGGTTCCCAAGGGCACTGCTGTGATCATTCCATCCATGCAAGCGAGGCCAGCCAGAAAGGATGGGGTAGCTCATATGTAGTCCCTCCAGATCAATCCTCCCTCACACTGCCCTTGCCCCTCTTCTCCCTAGTTGCTAGCATCCTCCCCCTTACCTGTTCCCTAAGGTGCCAGGTCTAATAGGAGGTATCTTAGCCCCCACCACACACGCATGTGCACAGGTGCAGGCAATTACAATCTCCACACACAAGGAGTGGGGAATTAAACACGTGGCGCGTATATCACCCAACATCCTTTGCAGTAAAGACAAAAGCAAATAATTAATTTAGCTTTCCTGAAATGGCCTTATCCTTCATGAGTGTCCCTTTCACCCCCTAGTCATCTAATGACCCAACTAACTCTCTAGCAAGTTTCTTGTTTCTGATGTATTATCGCATAATAGCACTGTTGTACAACAGCAAGATGCACAATACAACCAAATACCACAACGTGAACAAACATGATATTGCTGAAAATAATATACCAAAGATAATGAACTAACTGAAATGAAGTAATTTGCTATTTTATTTACCCAAAAGAAACCAAAATTAATATTTTTTTTCCATAAATGAAGCAGAAAGTGAATAATGCTTTGTATTATTCTTAATCAAAATGGATAGGACTATACCAAATCTGATGAATTCGGGACTTGTAATGGATAGAGCTAAAATGTTTCTTCTATTCAAACGCTGTTTTGTTTTTTGTAAAAGTCGCTGATTCACTGCCTTCTCAACGATGCAAAAATGCACTGGTAATTAATCTGGGTTCCAGTTTGGAATTTTTTGGACTTTCAGGTACCATGTGCTGCAAAGTGCTTTAAGTGTCAAAATGTCATGTTAGAAACTGCAGAAAGTTTTATGAATGGCAGTGTGTTGTGAAGTGTCATAACATGTAAGAAATTGACTGATGGAAAAGATAAAAGTGAGCGGGTGGATGTTTTTAGACAAGTGCTCCTTCACACCCCACCCCATCATTCATGTTTCAGGGCTGTATTGGTGCCCTACGTGGCCCTCCAGAATTCATGATGGGTGGGTGATGGGTGGGGAAGCGCTTGTGTAAAACCACCCGGTGAAACACAGCCAGAAAATGAAAATGATTGTGAATGTTTTGCAAGCTTCCTGAAATGTCAGGAATTCCCATCAACTTGGGAATGGCCAAATCATTCCACCTTTAATATATTTTATGTATTTTATTATTGTTTTAGTTGTGAGCCTCCCCGAGATGCCGTGGACATGAGGCAGCGGCCAATAAATGTAAATAAATAAAATAAATAAATAAATAAATAAATAATAACCAATATTCATTTCAGCTCTCATAAATGTACATTTCATGTACTGTGGTTCAGCAAGGGAAAGATATGTAGAGTGAATACAAATCTCTGTTTAAAAAAGTTAAATACATTTGTTCATTAGTGTACAAATATTCCCCATTAATATGCATGTCAAATAACAGCAGGAAGCTTCATGCAAATGTGTCCTCATTTAATGGGAAATGTCTGAATTGTTTCCTGTCACTTTGTGGAGTGAAAGTTTAATCAAGCTGCATTAGGAAAGTTCAGGCCTGGGTGTTAAATGAAATAAAATAAAATGTTTCATCCAATTATGTTTCACCTATTGAAGTTATGTGATATATGAAACACTGCAGTACAAACATACCAATTATCTTCTGAAGTTTTAAGTTGGATAAACACTTGTGCCATGATATTTTTTGCACCTGTTAATTATGCCTCATATTTGCCTCTTGAATGGTAGTGGCCCCACAGCTTGCAGAATCACCAATTTTTGGTGTTACTGTGGTTCTTTAATTAGTGGCTTTTTTACTTTTTTACCTTTGGAATGTAAGCAATTTTTCAAAAAATTCATCATGGGATTTTTCTTTTTAAAAAATCCAGCAAATATATATTGATGTTCTTTCCTACTGTCCTATTCATAAACCCGCTGAGTAGAGCACTTACGTATGTGCTTAAATTTAAGCATATGTACTGTAAAGTTGCTTATGTTGTCAGAATATAAGTCCCCACAGTATCAACCACATTCACACTACTCCTCTGTTGCCCATGTGTCCACCCCAAGTGCTGTTTTATCTTAAGATGAAAAGCCAAAATGTACACAGTCCCCAAAAGAACAAATTGAACACAAACCTTTCTTGCGTGAGATGAACCATTGGCTTCCATTTTGTTGCTTTTTGG
This sequence comes from Sphenodon punctatus, assembly GCA_003113815.1. Classification (NCBI taxonomy): domain Eukaryota; kingdom Metazoa; phylum Chordata; class Lepidosauria; order Sphenodontia; family Sphenodontidae; genus Sphenodon; species Sphenodon punctatus. The sequence goes on from QEPC01000715.1 coordinate 2,156,691, forward strand.
TTTATCATTTATTTTGTCATGGTTTGGTCATTTTGGTTGCATAATTTTCAGTACTGAAACTCAGTATTCGGAAACCTTTGGATTCCACCAAGGATTCCGGTTCTTGTTTCTGAATTTCTGAAGACCAAAATTCCGAGTATTGTGGCCAGTCTCTGGAAAACTTTGGCTGGTGCCACTGTGCTGGTGCCATTTTGCACGTGGAACAATGCAGAATGGTTGATGACCCCCCTAGCCTCTAGGAAATGAAACTTGGTGCCATATTTGGTAGGAGGGGGATATGGGAGGTGATGGATAATCCAGATGATAAGTTTTGATTGGCTGGTGGCAAGCCAGATTACAAGTTTTTATTGGCTGCCAGGGCAAAATAAAAGTGACTACACAGCCATTTTCGATTCTCTTTGGTGAATTTGGATGTGTGTGCTACACTGCTGATCTATATGTAATTGGCTTGGTAGGGAGGGGTGCCTATCCTGGCTTGTCCTGTCCATAGAGGCAATGCTGGGGGATGGTTAGTTAGTTGTTTTTGTTTCCAGTGCCATGCCATGATTTTTTATTTTATTTTATTTTTTAAATATAAGTGGGTGTCACACTGCTGCTGCCTGCTGCTTGGCAGGCACCATGGAGGCCAGAGAGATCTCTGTCTTGCTCCATTTCCTCTGGCCACTGCTGTACACGCTACCAGTGTCACACCAATGGCATGCCTTTTTAAAAGATAAGTGGGTGCCTGCTGCCTGCTGCTTGCACTGAAGTTGTCACCATGACGGCTAGCTCCACTTCCCCTGGCCTGGGCTGTCCATATACTAGGGGCATTGCCGGGGTTGCCACCAGTGCCAAATATACTTAAATTTTGGGTCTTGTCTCCTGCTTCTGCTTGCACTTTTGGTTGGCAGTTGCACTTTTGTGGGTTTGTCTTTTTGAGCAATTGCCCTACTCTTGCTAGCCTGCTTTTCTGGACACTGCTTGGTTGGAAATGCATACGTAAGTGCACTACTGATGGTGGGGCATGCTTTGGGTAGATTTAGTACTGCTGGGGTTTTTTTTGTGGGAATTCTGCCCACAGTTGCACATTTATTGTGAGTTTGTCTATTCCAATGATTGTCCCACTCTTCCTAACCTGCTTTTCTGGAACTGCTTGGTTAATGTATAATGATTTCAAGGTGGGTGCACTACTAATGTTAGTCCATGCTGTGGTTACACTACATCTGGGGGTTTGGGGGATTTCTGCCTGCAGTTGCCACTTTTGTGGTGTGTTTGTCTTCCGCCATTCCAAAGTTCTGCGTTCTGAAGTTCCGAAGTCCCAACTTCCGAATTCCAGGTAGTTAGATAAAGTTCCGAAGTTTGGCCGAGTACTCGGACCAGGTGTTCAGGACTTCATAATTCAGTCTGAGTACCGTGAAAGTGTATTCAGTGCGGTCCTAATCATTTTCGACAGCTGCACATGTGCAATAGTGCCAAAATGATGTAACCCAAAAAACTGAAATGACTGAACAATCGAAATAACCAAGCTGAACAAACCAATAAAACAAAATGGAATAAATAAAATGGATATTTGATGGAGCATAAACAGATATCAGTTATTACCCAAATTGCTGTTTTAATTTCACGTAAGATGTATTAATCACGCTTACCTGTTTTTTCAGGTATTAAATGCAGTGTGGACTATGTATGTATACAGGAAATTCTTTTGGACCTATAGCATATTCAAATATATATACATATGTTTTTCATTTCCTTCCAGAGGACATTTAATTATAACTTCTTTGCTGCTAGACATGCCACATATGCGCTTGTAAGATAAGGGAAACAAGAATTAATTAACATCTAAATGATGCCTATTTTAAAATGTTAATTATGCTTAATTAATGTCTGAATATTTTATCATACATCATCGAGTGATTTCAACAAACTGCCACTTTATATTTTATTGATTTTTTTTATTGAAAAAAAATATGCCTGCAACAAAATTTAAAAAGAAACAATTATTTCCCCTTGTTAAACATTTTTAATTTTATTTACATAGGTAGAAAGAATAGATATACTTATTCCATTTATATTCTGTTTTTATAGGGTAAGCAATAGGGCTGAAACTAATTGTAGGTTTGCTATTAATGAATATTATTAGCATTTTTGATAATCCTCCAAATAGCTGAATATCTGCACTTCAATATGATCATTTGCATATTCATTTATTTGTATTTTCTGTTTCCTTTTTTATTTAATATTTTATTTTGATATTTCATTTTCAGGCATTTCTAGATTGTAAGTCCCTTACAGAAGGAACCTGTCTCTTAACAAAACTGCTCAATACGAGGCATATTTCTGGCACTATGTAAATTAATAATAATAATAATAATAATAATAATAATAAAAAAAAAAAATTAGGCATTTTGGTTGCTTAGTTTCAGCACTATTTGTGCTAACAACTGAAATGAAGTAGCCAAAAAACTGAAATAAAACATCCAACACAGAAGTGATTACCCATAGGCCCTTTTCACACAGACACTGGGTTTTTTCAGACGTGACAAAACCACGCTCAACCACAGTCAATCAGCAGTGGTGTCAAATGGTCCCGTAATGTCTGTTTGAATCCTGCCAGATGTTCACCACAGTGAACCACTGGCGGGAATCAAAATAACCATGCTTTTGAGGATGGTCTGGGGACCATCTCCGAAAGCGTAGTCAAAGTGATTCCCACCGGGGGTGAACACCTGGGCGGGAATCACTTCCCTACCCCCAACAGACGTGAGGTTAACACACTCAACCACGGTGGAATTCACCATGGTTGGGCATGTCAACGGGTATTTTCACATGTTACGGGGCCAGTTGGCCCTGTACCGAAAACAACCAATTCATCCCCCGCCGGGATGACCCCGTCACGCCGTATCAGATGTGCCGGGGGATCCCGGTGGGGAATCTGGGAGGGGACAGGGCCGTGTGGTGCAACGTGCGGATGCACAGCCCCTCCCCCTCCACACTCCCCCCTGCCCGCCCTCTGGGGAGACGGGTGGGCGGGGGGCCAATGCGGTCACAGCGTCTGGCTGAATTCGCCACAGCCTGGGATCCCGCCGGTGATCCCGGGCCGTGGTGCCCGGCCAGACGTGATTTTTTTTTTTGTTCCCGCCAGGGATCACTTTCACCACGCTTCCCGGGAAAGTCCCCCTGGGAGCCCGCGAAGTGTGGTTGAAATTGACCCCATGTGCTGATTGAGCATGGCGAACATCTGGCAGCTGCCAAACAGACATTCGAGGCACAGTGACCACAGGTGGGTATTGACCGTGGTTCACTGTGATCTCGGAATGTCTGAAATCACCCAATGTCACAGCTGTTTCGCTGCCAATTCTGGGCCATGGTCAATCTCCTGGGGGGTGGGCGGGCACCATGGCCATATTGGCCACTGCGCTTGCCCGTCTCTGGGAGGGTGGGTTGCTGAAAGTGTGGGAAAGCGTGGGGATTCATGGGGGGGCTGTGCGCCTTCACGTAGCGCCGCGCAGCCCCACCCCCTCCCCAGATTCCCTGCCGGGATCAGCCGGCACGTCTGTTGACGTGCTGGTATTGATCCTGGTAGGGAATCAATAGGGTGATTCCTTGATGGGTCAAATGTCACCCCTTCACATCTGAAATCACCCACTCTTACGCTAATAAAATGGGTGATAGATTTTATTAAACATGTTGCAGGTCACCCATAGAGCACACCTGCAGCCCTGCAACATGTATAATAAAATGTAACCCCCTGTTTTATCAGTGTTAGAGTGTCTGTGCGAAAAGGGCAATAGCGATTACCCATTTTGTCAGAAACAAAATGAGTCCGAGGAATTCAGTACAAACAAATATTCCTTTCAGCTCTAGTAATGAGAAATCAAAAACCAAAGTTAATAAAATAATGCAAGCGTCTGAGATGAAATATCACAAATTTAGCAATTATAATTTCGCTATTTGGAGAATTTTGTGAATATGCAAATTATATTTGTGAACACAAAACTATTTGCTTTTCCACTGAATTACTTAAAGTAATCTGGAGTAAAATAACTCAATACTTTAAGACTACAGTCCTGCAACAACTTATTCCGGAGGATTCCAATCAAAGTTAACATTTGAATTGCCATATTTATATTAGCAGTGTTTGCATTTATAGTAAAGTTAGTGGGACTTCTTAAGAATAAGTTCTTTCAGGATTAAGGTTTAGGAGCACAATCAAGTTCCCATTGAAGTCAAAAGAAAATTATATACTCAGATTAAGAGAGACGTTAAGGCCCATACAAGCACCAGGTACACCGCTGATGCTATATAAAAGCTTATACTACTACTACTACTACTACTAATAATAATAATAATAATAATAATAAATACACATTCAATCATGCTCCAAAAAGCCTGAAAATTGCATGTTAAGGCTCCCACCTTAATTCCGCGGTGGGGCCAAAGTGCCCGGAACGTCTGAAATCACCCAGTGTTATATAAATGTTTAATAAGAATTTAAAGTTGGGTAAATATTGAAATTAATAAAATGGAATTCCCATTGGAAGGAATGGAAGCAACAGAAATGCCAATTTGGAAATAAATCCTATTGTCATTAACAGATCCCATTAAGTGGCTGTGAAAAAATACAACACAGGTGCACCTGTGGGAGTTGGGGGGAGGGATGAGTGTGTATCAGTAATAAATACGGAAGACTGAGTAGAATGGGTGAAATGACAGGAAGGAACAGTGATAAGGTGAAGCAAAAGGAATTGGTGGAATGACCGGAGGCTGCCGGCTGCCCGGAGGTCCAGAATCGTGGTGGGATCAGGCCCCAACTGTGATCATGGTGGCCATGATCCGGGATCAGTCAAAAGTAACATCTGTTACTGTCAGCCAGCCTGGATCATGGTCCCAACCATGGGATGGGATCGGGTGCAGTGGCCAGAATGGCTACTGCGCCCGCCCATCTCCTGGTGGCCGGGTGGCCGAGGGAGCACAGGGGCGCGGGGCTGTGTGGACGCACGTTGCGCTGTGTTGCCCCACCCCCTCCCAGATCCCCGCTAGGAATCAGGCCGGCACGTCTAAAGGATGGCAGACTGATTCCTGACTGGGATCCCAAATGAATCTGTGATTCAGCGTGGCGGGCCTCCAGACCCATCACGTCTGAAATTTCCCAGAGAGGCAGTGCTACAGTGGCTGCTACAGGTGTCTGGCAGTGCATTCAGGAGGTGGGGGACTTTGCTGGGAGCACCCTGCAAATGCAAGTGTAGCTTTAGTGTGTGCATCTGTGTGCGTGCGTGCATGCATGTTTTGGCATAAACACACCTCTTATAATCATATTTTTTAAATAAAAGCTGCAACTATACAATGTCCTGTCTTAGCTGCAGCAAGCTACTAATTAAGGGTTGCTAAAGCTAATAGGCAGCAATTATTAATTCAGGCACTGGGGCTAGACCAGGAGTGAACAAGTTAAAAGCCTCTCAAGCCTCTCTTTCATCCAAGTGTCAAGAACTCAAATGGGTGAGGGGCAGTCAATTTATTATGGCAAGTAATTAAGAATGGACAGTGCTCTCTCTCTCTCTCTCTCTCTCTCTCTCTCTCTCTCATTCTCGCTCTCTCATTCTTGTGGAGCTCATAAGCATCAAAAATTATGAGATGCCTATAATTCTGATAAGGTCAGACTGTAAAATAGTACATCAGGTACAAAAGTTTAAGTCAGTTTGGGGGTGTGCAGCAGAAACATAATTTGTTTTTGTTTCCAAAAACCCATTCATTTTCAAGGGTTTTTGTAAAGGACTGTACTATTTTATTTTTTTTCTTTGTTTTATTTTATTAAAAATAAAAGATGGGAGACTGCGCATGCGTGCGCACCGCTAGGACGTGTATCCCAGTGCTCTGCTCCCCTGCTCAGTAAAACCTCGCCAAAATAAAGAAATAACGGTAATCCAGCAGCAGGTCAGGACAGGGGAGCATGCGGAAAACTAAAGTAGTGCAGGAGAATAGGACAGCGGGGGCTGCCATGGACAAATTCTGCCAAGTGAGGTTGGTGGCGTCCCTCCCCCCCTTGCGTGAAAGCGCGGGCAAGATGTCAACCCTATCCTGCCAGATTGAGGCAGGGCCCCCAGAAGACTTGGAAAGGGAGGACAAAATCATGACGGCACTGGGGGACATTAAAGCAGGGCTTGCAGCAGCAGATCTGGCTAGGGAGCAGCTCCTTGCAGAGGTAGGCAAGCTGCAGCAGGCAGAGCAGCAGGGGAAGAAAAAAATGGAGGCCCTGGCAAAAAGAGTTGGGGGAACCAAAAACAGAATTTCAGAGATAGAGGACAGGGCTATCAGTGGGCAAGATCAACAAAAGAAAATATGGGAGATAATCAGAGCTCTGGAATCCAAATTAATAGACCAGGAAAACAGGACAAGGAGGTCCAACCTGAGGTTCGTGGGTGTTCCGGAGGGTGCAGAGGGGAGAGACACCATCCATTTTGTTGGGAAGATTCTAGAAGCCTCCTTCCCTGAAGAACCCACTGTACACAATGCTAGGATTGAGTGAGCCCACAGAGCCACAAGGCCAAAGCCGAAGGAAGGGGAGCCCCCACATGCAATAATAGTAATGTTTCTCGAATTCCAAACAAAAGAAAAAATCCTGAGACTAGCACGGGGGAAGGGCACCCTAACGTTCCAAGAAAAGACACTTAGAATTTTCCCGGATTATGCTGGGGCAGCCATGATTAAAAGGAGAAAGTGGGCAAAATTTTTAGCTGAACTAAATAAACATGAGCTTAGACCACAGCTGTGGTTTCCAGCCCGCATGACCATAATATGGAGGGGAAAGAAGAAAATCTTCTTGGAGACCAAGGAACTGGAGGACTTTATTCAAAAAAAGATTGGAAGGCAGCCTGAGCCCAATCTGGAGTAGCAAGATAGAACTATGATTTCTGTCTCAGAAGGAAGCGAGGAAACAGATATCCTTTATGCCTCTAACAGTTGACCCAGTCTTTGGTGCTGGGCATTATGTTTCTACATTAGCTGAAGTCTTTTCTTTTGGTAAAAGACACATCTGAGGCATGAAAACAAAAGGGGGGGGGAACCACGGGTATGTATGGCAAAGTTGGGGAGTATGACCAGTGGTTGCACTGGGTGGATGAAAAGGAATACTAACCATGGGTGATTTCAGACGTTACGAGATCACAGTGAACCACGGTGAATACTCACCTGTGGTCACTGTGCCTCAAACATCTGTTTGGCGGCCGCCAGATGTTCGCCACGGTCAATCTACACATGGGGTCAATTTCAACCACGCTTCCCGGGCTCCCTGGGGGACTTTCCCGGGAAGCATGGTGAAAGTGATCCCCAGCGGGGACCAAAAAAAAATCACGTCTGGCCGGGCGCCACGACCCGGGATCACCGGCGGGATCCCAGACCGTGGCGAATTCGGCCAGACTCTGTGGCCGCATTGGCCCCGCCGCCCGTCCATCTCCCCAGAGGGCGGGCGGCGGGGAGCGGGGAGGGGGAGGGGCTATGTGTCCGCACGTTGTGCCATGCGGCCCCGTCCCCTCCCAGATTCCACACCGGGATCCCCCGGCACGTCTGATACGGCGTGACGGGGTCATCCCAGTGGGGGATGAATTGATTGTTTTCAGTACAGGGCCAACTGGCCCCGTAACATCTGAAAACACCCCATGTTTGGATTCAGAGATAAAAAGGTAAAGAGGGGCTCAAATGCTAAAAGGAGAAAAGCATGGCTGACATGATAAAAGTGTTATCCTTAAATATTAGGGGTCTAAACATCCCTGTAAAACGCAAAAGGGTAAAACAGCTAATCAAACGGGAGGGGGCAAACATTTACTTCCTGCAAGAAACCCATCTTAAAGAGTCAGATAGTTTTAGGTTCCAAGACAAATACTTTGGGGTAATCTACACAACTTGTAACCAACATTAGAAAAAAATGGGGGTGCTTATAGTAGTATTTATTTATTCGGTTAGCTTTAGCTATAGCCACAAAACGTTATGTCACAGAATAGTCAACATAACCAGCAATATAAAACAGCAATACAACGATAAAACTGCTTCAAAATTAAGTTCACTATATATACAACATCATTTTTGTCACCCAACACCTGTAACTGAACCCAAGCAAATGGAAACATAAAACATAAAATGATACCTTGCTCTTCTATGGGGGTTACCGCGGCAAAGCTTGACCCCTGAAATAAAGCTAATCTCCAACTTAATACTGTATGTCGGCGCTTGTAAAAGTGCCTTTTGGACACTTCGTTTCTGAAATTTTCTGATCTGCCATGAGGAGCTCTATTGTTGCGATTCCTGTCCGACCAGACTCCTGAGATCTCCAACCTGGTGGCAAGGTTTTGTGAGCATGTACTCAAAAAAAAAAAAGGGCTTCTGCCCTGGGTGCCCCAAATAAGCAAAACTTGATTAACTTTTGAGCTTATTGTCTTTGTTGTCCGGACCTTTCATTTCGCACTGATGTAAAAATTAATCTCGGCTGGGGGACCTTGCTGTATTTTGCTCCATACACTCTGGGCTAACTGTTACAGCTAATGCTGAAATAATAAGCCTATCCAAATTTAATTACTTTTAGATGAATGCCACCCACTCATGCCTGTAATTATGCGGCATGTAAAAGTGCCGTGGGCAGCATTCAGATGTGCCATGGACTTGCCGCATTTTCGATCATGCATTCTTTAAGACCGATATTGCTTATAGGTATTAAGGCCAATAAGGAATTCAAGTTGAAAATGGTTTACAAGGACAAGGAAGGCAGGTGGCTTATAGTGACAGGGGATTTGGAGGGCAAAGCAGTTAACCTGGTCAATTTATATGCTCCTAACGAGGGGACCAATGAATTTGTGAGACAGGCTATGACCCTGATTGAACAGCGTTGGGAAGGGACGTTACTGATGCAAGGGGATCTCAATGCATGTTTGGAGGAGAGGGGCCATTCTAACAATAAGATCCCCAAGAAATGGCAATGGAATCTGGGATCTCTGTTAAAGGTATACGGTATAGAGGATGTATGGCGTAAGGTAAATCAGAAGGAAAGGGATTACACATTTTATTCGGTAGTCCACAATACATACACTTGCATTGACTACTCACTAATGGCAAAGGGGGACTTGAAGAGATGCAGGGCATGCTACATTAAATCAAAAACTGTGTCTGACCATGATATGGTAATTACTGAATTGAAGTGGCATGAAAATGCTAATACCCCACAAAAATATACCTGGAATCTATCAAGGGGCTGGCTCAAAAATAAATGCTTTTTGGAAGAAACTCAGGAAGGGATTAAAGAGTTCTTCGAAATAAATGTAGGTTCAGTTGACAAGCAGGCAACCTTATGGGAGGCCTCTAAGGCAGTAATTTGGAGAAAGATGATGGCCTCCAAAGCAGCCCTATGTAAGAAAAACCGAGAATACCTAAAGGAGTTGTACAGGGAACTAAAAGCCTTGGAGACAGCAAACAAAGGTAATCCATCAAAAAAGAGAGCAAGGAGCAGATAAACCTGAATGAAATTGAAAAAACAACAGCTCAGTTGAAACAAATGAAAGGTTTTTATTTTACATACAGCAATAAAACAGGGAAAACAATGGCTAGGTTAGTCAAGAAGCATCATAAAAAATCACTAATAACATCCTTGCAGCTGGCAGATGGCTCTAAAACAATGAAGGATGAGCTGATTCTTCAGGAATTTCAAAAATATTATCAGTCACTGTACTCCTCCAATCCTGAACCTAAAATGATAAAAGAATTTTTAGATAAATATGAATTCCCAAAACTAAATGCAGCCCAAGTAAGCTCTCTAAATAGACCCCCAAGACAAAAGGGAAAAAGCAGAGATTATTAAAGGGCTACCTAAAAATAAGGCAGAAGGATCTGATGGGCTGCCAGCAGCATTTTATAAAGCAATTGCAGGACTGGTGACCCCATATTTGGTAGACACATACAACAAAATTCTGTTAGAAGGGAGAATGCCACGGTCATTCTATGAAGCGAGTATCACCTTAATCCCAAAGCCTGGAAAATTGCCCGAACATTGCAAGAACAGGCCCATTTCACTTTTTAATGTGGATTTTAAAAATGTTTCAAAGGCACTAGCAAACAGGCTGGCAGCAATTATAGGGGAACTAATTGATCCGGATCAGGTGGGCTTTATCCCTACAAGGTTGGGGTCGGATAATATAAGAAGGGTGGTTAACTTGATGCACCACCTGAAAGGAGCAGGTAACCAGGCAGCAATTATTCTGCTTGACGCGAAAAAAGCCTTTGATAGGACGGAATTTGGGTGCCTTACACAGGTTATGGCAAAGATGGGCTTTGTAGGCCCTTTCATTAAATGGGTGGAAGCAATATATAAAGACCCAAAATCCAAAATGATAATCAATAACCTGCAATTGGAAGGGTTTAAACTAGGCAGGGGAACGAGACAGGGGTTCCCCCTTTCCCCACTTTTCTTTGATCTAGTGTTAGAAGTCCTAGCCATTGCAATAAGACAGGATAAACAAATCAACGGAATTAAGGTTAACGACAAGAACATAAAATTGCAATGTTCACAGATGATACAGTTTTTTTTATAGGGGATCCAGTAAACTCCACGCCAAAGCTTGTACAGTTGAGCCACAATTTTGGCGCTATATCAGGGTACAAGGTAAACACCTCAAAATCATATGCGCTAATTTATGGCAAAAACAATAGGCAGAAGGAGGAGATAAGGAGGATGCTACCTTTTCTCGAAGAAAAACAAGCAGTGAAATATCTGGGAGTGACTCTGCCAAAACAAATGAATAAACTGTATAAAATGAACTTTGAGAATCTACCCCAACAACTAGCTTTAGAGGTGACAGAATGGAAAGCTTTGCCATGCTCATGGCTGGGCAGGGTGAATTTGTTTAAAATGGTAATTTGTTCCAAAATTATATATAAACTGTTAACGCTGCCCATTCAACTACCAGAATCGGTTTTTAAAGCATGCAATATATTAGCAAGGGAAATAATATGGAAAGGGCATAAACCTAGAATTAGTAGACTAACCCTGATGAGAACTAAAGAGAATGGACAAATCAACCTTCCAGATATATGACTATACCACAAGACAGCAACACTGGTATGGTATCACCAACCCAAAGCAGTGAAATGGGCTGAACTAGAGCAAAATATCCTGGATAGCGGCAACCTGAAAAGCATAATAGCAGATGAAGGAATCCCAAAAAAGAAAACATGGAAGAAACACCCATTCGCATGGACAACATGGGTAAATTGGCAGACAATAATTAGAAAGCTTAAGATAGATAAAAATCAGTTTCCATACTCACCTATAAACCTACTCTGCTTCCAGAAGTTCCATCAAGCTAAACACCTACGGGAAAAATTCGGGGGAAAAGGGCTGCTGAAAGTCAGTCAAATACTAGAGGGGAAAGAGATGATGAAAAAAGAAGTAAAGGGAAAAAATGGGGATGAAGTGGGAATGATGGACTATCTGCAAATCAAGCATGCAATAACTAAGGTAAATAAAGGGGGAAATTTTGTCAGGGATCCCACTACTATTGAACAAATCCTTTTTGAAAGAGCAGCAATGAAAGGGAGGTTAGCCCGCATCTATAAGGTATTAAAGGAGCTGTGTTACCCCAAGGGACTCGCCTATTTACAAAGATGAAAGCGCGAGCTGGGAGTTGAATGGTCAGAGAAGGAGGAAACCCAAATCATTAATTATATGCACAATAGTGCACATGCGCTTGAGATAAAGGTAATAGTAGTAGTTGTAGTAGTAGTGATTTTATTTGTTAGCCACCTGGGCTTTAACAATCATATATCAAAATAAAAGAAATCAAGCTATTAAAATCAATCTATATCAACAAACAATATAAATACGACAAAACCAAATACAATAAAATACAAACAAGTACAAAATAGGATAAACCCATGATCACAATCAAATTACCTCATTCATTTATCCAACTTAAACAGCAACACCCACAGGCAGAAGGTTTCTACTGCTCTGAAAGATAAACCATTTGCTTCCAGAAGTAAACGCAGTCGGAGCTTATCGCACAGCCCCAGAGGTTGGCTGGCAATAGAGGGAAAGATATATTTCTCCCTCAGCTCAGAGTAAACTGGGCAATGCAAGATAATATGGTCTATTGTCTCCAGAGTACCTCCCTCGCAAAAAACACAGACTCTCTCCTGGTCAGGAGTATTCTTATATCTTCCTGATATCATTGCAGAGGGAAAAGCATAGAACCTCATTAATACAAAGGCCTTTCTCAAGGGCCAAGACTCCCAGTTCATTAGATACGCCACAGGCGCTTTTTTAATAGAATACTCTGGCACACCACAAAGGGGGGCCAACGCTGTAGATTCTGATTGTAGGGTCTGATCATTAATTCTCTGGGTGATCAGGCGACCTGCCCCCTTCTTGCCTAATGAGGAAGGATGTCTCTGGATAGACCCAGTTTGGCAATTTCCAGATCCGCCCTGCTACGCCACCTGTCCGTTAGATAATTTTGGCGGTAGTAGGCCAATAAAGAGTCAGGGACCAGTGGGAACAATTCCACCTTTAGCCAGTATTTCAAAATCCCAGTCAGAGCTAACGTCCTGACTGGGACCATACCCAGTTGTGCCCTAAGTAGTGCTTGAGTGACTGATTTTGGAACACCCAAAATTGATCGCATAAATAAAATCTGTGTGGGTTCAAGACTGTCCAGAGCAGAAAAACCCCACACTGCCACCACGTAGAGTAACTGGGGAAGAGTTTTAGCACTAAAAAGGACCAAAGCCGGGATCACCAACCTCCCCCCTTGTATATGGAAAAAACTAATAATTGTACGCACCAGTTTCCTGACCTGCTCTTTAATTACTGCAAAGTGGGGGGCCCAACTACCTGAATTAGAGAAGACTACCACAGGCATTTAAAGGACTTTACCTGTTCCAGGGGTTGGTCGTCCATTTGCCAATGATATTGGTGCAGTGGATTGCCTATAATCAAGACCTTAGTCTTGGAGTAATTAATGGCTAAATTCTCTCCCTTGCAGTAAGATTCAAAGCTAGACATACTACGTCACAGGCCCGCCTGTGTTAATGAAAGTATGACTGTATCGTCTGCGTACAACAATAAAGATAACTGCCGCTTACCCAACATGAGGGCGTGGTTATCTGCTTGAGATAAAGGAATGTCAAATAAAGTTAGTAATGAGGCACTACCTGACCCCGAAGCAATTTAAGTACTTAAATGGAGATGAAAGGGGGATATGCTGGAGAGGTTACGGGGAGGTGGGCTTGTATGTGCACTGTTGGTGGGATTGTACAGGAGGTGTGTATGGAAGAAAATGGAGGAAATGACTAAAGTGACAATACCTTTTCGCCCGGAGATAGGCCTTTTGGGCTTGTTTCCGGAAGTCAAAGTGCTTCAGAACCACATGGACTCATGTTCGGCATTTCTCCAGGCAGCAAAAAAAAATTATCGCTTTGCAGTGGAAAGAGGATAGAGAACTTACTGAAGGCGAATGGATGAATAGATTCTAGTACCATTTAGCCATCGAAAAAGTGGCTACATTATTGGATAAGAAAGAATCATACACAGCAAAGTGGTTCTCTTGCGTCTGCACCATGAGTAAAACAGACTTACCAGATGATAAGAGAGCCTTCCTCTTTGATTATTATATCTAACATGTTAGTAACTTTGATGTAGACCCCACCTGAATCCTTGAAGCTGTGTTCTGAATGTTTGGTTTGTATTTTGGATGGAATAACTGTGTTGACAAATATTATAAGGTACTGAAAAATTTATAACAATTCAAAAAAATTATTCAAATAAAGTTCTTTTTAAAAAAAAGAAAAAAGAAAGAAAAGAAAAAAAGATAATTTGAAAAGATCAGTGCACATGCACAAATGGCTGCCGGGGCTGTTCTGCACATGTGTGGTCCTTTCCAAAATGGAACCGACAGTCGTAAGCATGCAGAGTGATTATTTTTATTTTTATTATTTTTAATAAAATAAAATGAAAAAATAAAAATGAAAATGAATTAAATAAAATGAAAGTCATTTGCTTATTCATTCATTTTTGTTATGTTAGTTATGAAAACGAATGGGGCTCCATTTGTTTTCATAATTAAAAAGCAATGCAAAATTTCACACCCCTCCACTCAGTTTCTAAATTGCTTCATCATGGCTGTATTAATTAAACATCAGCTGTGCTTCCTAGTTTACTGTCTGGCATTACAGTGTCAGGCACTTTTCTGCATGCCTTAAATTATTCAACTTAGTCAACAAGTAAGTAAAAGAAACCACCCAACTTTTTAAGCATATTTAATCATGAGAAGTGACTCCAGTTGTGCTTCTTATAACAAGGGAAAGTAAGGAATAAAACTGTTCTAGGGCTGACTAGCTACCCTGTATTTCTTTTCATAAAAGCCAGAAAGGGAACCTGAACAACTTCTTGAATAGAAGGACCAGGAAACTAAAACTTTAATAAATACCAAAAGCAATGGACTAGACAGACTTGGATTTCATCAGCAACTATAGAAATTGCAGAATCATAGACATATCAAGGGTTGTTTAGTCCAGCTCCCTGCTCCAAGGTATGATATCCTCTATCTATAGCATGAGCATTGTAGACAGATGCTCAGCAAAGCAAACCAGACTTTTAAAACTTCCAAGGAGGGAGATTTAAAAACCTCGCTGGACAACTTATTCCATTGTCCAGCCATTCTTACAGTTAGGAAAAAAATCCTCTAATATCCAGGCAAAATCTACATTGCTGTAATTTAGCCCATTCCCTCTTGTTCTGTCTCCTGTGATAGCGGAAAACAAATGTTCTCCATCTTTTTGGTTGGAATACTTTTAAATATTTGAAAATTGCTTTCATGTCCCCCTTTAGTGTTCTTTTTCTAGACTAAACATACCTAGTTCTTTCAGCCTTTCTTAATATGGTTTGTCTTCCAGCCCCTTCATCTTCTTATTTGTTCTAAGAGGTGGGTATGTGTCCCTTTACACAGACACATACCCACCTCTATCCATGGGGCCTCATCTGGTTTTCCAGCGGGCTCTGTGGGTGGAGGTGCATGACTGATGGGTGGAGATGGCTGTTGCGCAGGAGTGTGCATGCACCCCCACCCATCCCCTGCAGCGTTCGCATGGACAAACACCGAGCAAACACCCATCCCCCCACCCACTGCCGTCCATTTCCACAGACGCCCCCCCCACACACACACACACAAACACCAAGCAATGGGGGGCGGGAGGGAGGGGAGTGTCCATGTAAAAATGGCCTAAGTGGTGCTCAAACTATGGAACTGGGGGGGGGGGGGATGGAAGGGTGTTGCTGCTATTCTGTGGGCATGAGAAGGACCAAAGTTGGCTCCACACTCTGACCAAGCTAGTGGAAATCCTGAAAATAACACAGTTTCTAGAGCGAGATAAAGTCAAATAACAAGGGGAGAAAAAGAGAGGAAGCAACAGGATGGTGGGAAAGCAGAGAGGAAGAGCTGGGAGCAAGATGTATGTGCTAGTGCCTCTGTCTCCAGGACTTATTCTGAAGGGAAGCCGGCCCACTAATCAACCAACTACCTGTCACCTGGCTCTCCTGTGTTGGAGGCAGAAAGGATAGGGCTGCCAACCCTTCATTCCATTCCCATAGGTAAAGGGGTGGGAAGTCCTGGGCAGGTTTCGGGGCCATGGTTGACCTCTGGGAAGGGGAGAGGTCCTGACAGAGGCTGGCAGTTTGCCTCAAGTAGTGGTGGTTCAAGTTTTTGTGTAGCCCTACGCAAAAATTAAAAGTGGTCCTTCAGTTTTATCAGCACATACACTAGTAGTGGCTCCTTGTCACCCGCTGCCAGCTCAGCCCAACCTCTTGGAGCTTAAATTTAAGCTTAGGTCTCCTCCACCTCCATTCCTCACTGTATATGAGGCAAATAGTCTGAGCTAAACCTACCTCTGATTGACTAGGAGATAGTAAGCCCTCATTCTTCCTCTTCCTTCTACAGTGGAGAGCCATAGTAGTAGCAGTTAAGGAAGGGCCTTCAAAAGAGGAGGGCTGTTCTTGTCTTAGTTATTGACAGTCAGTGGAGACAAGGGGAGAATTAGACCTGCTCTTCCCATGTGTGAGCAGGGGGGAGGGGGCATAGCATAGTAATGGTATGTGTGCATGCATGCACGTGCACATATGCATATGAAAGTGTGTGGGGAAAGTCATCATGGCAAAGCAGCGGTGTGTGTGTGTGTGTGTGTGTGTGAGAGAGAGAGAGAGAGTTATGTGGGAGGGGCATCATGACATAGCAGTTTGTTTGTGTGTGCATACATGTACATGTGTTATCCTGTCATTGTAGTGTTGTGTTTGTGTATGAATGTGTGTGTGTGTGTGTGTGTGTGTGTGTGTGCATATGGAATGGTTCATCATGGCATAGCAATGTATTTGTGTGTCTTCGTGGGTGTATATGAGAGTGAGGGGAGTCATCATGGCATAGCAGTGTGTGTATGCATGCTTTTTCCTTTCAAATGTTTTCTTTAAACACAACTATGGGCTTGACTGTGGGACCTGTGGCTAAAGCTGCCTCTGGCCTCAAGGGTCCACAGACAGAAGCGAGTCAGGGATAGGGAGATAAGAGAGGCAGGCTACCCTGGAGTTTGCTTGGCAGAGGGAAGGACAAGGCCAGAGCCAAATCACAGTAACCTGGTGATGGGACAGACAACTTTGAGGCCTGTGGAAATGAGTCTGACGAAAGTTTATGAGTGCCTTCTTGTTTAAAGAAAATTCCGTGGACTAATACTGTGGTATTAGTTACTTTCCAAAGATTAAAAGCCTAATAATAATAACAATAGCACATATATTTATTATTTATTTGTATACATAGTATTTATTTATTTATTTATTTATTTTGTTAAATTTATTGGCTGCCCCCGTATGCTTACAGCATCTCCGGGTGGCTTACAATATCATAAAAACACAATAATAATAAAATCAACAACAATAAAAAACACCAAACCCACAACAATTTAAAAACAGCACTAAAACCCCCTAAAACCCATAACCCACCCCCCTACCCCACCCTCCCACCCTCCCCACCGAAAGCCTGGGCGAACAGCCAAGTCTTGCAAACTCGTCGAAAAGCCAACAGGCGAGCCTCCTCCGGGAGGGAGTTCCATAAATGTGGCCCGGCCACCGAGAACGCCCTCTCCATTGTGGCTCCCCATTTTACACGGGGGACCTCCAGAAAGGTGACCCCGGTGGAGGGAAGGGATCGCTCCAAGGCATGGAGGGTGAGGTGATCCCCAGGATATGAGGGGCCCAACCATGCAGGGCTTTATAGATCAATACTAACACCTTGAATATAGCACCCCCCTGCCATGGAACTCAGAGTGCCTTACATCTAGCACACATGTTTAATCCTCAAAACAAACCTGTGAGGTAGGTTAGGCTGAGAGAATATGATTGTAGGAAAATGAAGTAAGAAACATAGGTTGGAGAGCCAGTGTGGTGTTGTGGATAAGGTGCTGGATGTGGAACTGGGAGGCCAGGGTTTGATCCTACCCCCACCTAGCCATGAACTTACTGGGTGGCCTTGGGGAAGACTCAGCCTCAGTTTTCCGTCTGTACAATGGAAATATGTCTGTGTTTCTCCTCACACTTGTCCATCTTAGATTGTAAGTCCATTGGGCAGAGACCTGTCTTTGAAAATCTGTGATTGTAAAGCATTGTGTACACCTAGTAGCGCTATAGAAATTAGTAGTAGTAGTAGTAGTAGTAGAATCAGGAAATAATCCTTTTGTAACTTTCAGGTGATTCAATTATTCATCTAGTGCCAGAAAATCACCCAAGTCAACTCAGCAAACCTGCATCAAGAGAAGGAAGCTTCAGTGGGGCTACTCAAGAGTAAGTGTTTTGTGGACTGGAGCTGTAGTTGATACTCTTAGCGAGTGATGGGTATAAACACATACTATTCGAGGGACTAATTTACTCCTCTGAGCACTCTGGAGCCAAACAGAAAGAGTGATTGGGCATTTTTACACACACCTTAAAGTGCTGGTCTTTCAATCTTCTGGGTTTACAAGTCCACAAGTAAGTTCCTGGATGGATTCTTCACACACACACTGCCCTGAGGCAGCCTAAAGTAGCCGCAGCTGTAGATGTGACAGTCTGCCATAGAAACCAAGTGAACACAGCTGCCTGGAACAAAGCAGTTTACCAGGAGAACTTTTTATACACAAAAGTTCTGGGAGAAGTTCTATGCAGAAGTTCAAAGACCCAGCTGTTTAAGATCTGGGTGAGTGATTTAGACACACAGAAAGTTCAGGATGTAACAGCAAACATCCAGGGGAAATGTGTGTGTAAAAACACCCTTTAACACACAGAAAGTTCAGGATGTAATAGCAAACATGCAAGAGAAATCTTTGTGTAAAAACATGCATTGCTTTGTAAACTTCAGTAGCATATTTAATTTTGTACATGTATAATAAACCCCCACTATTAGCTGAAAATTTTCAAAATAATTCTTCAAGATGTTACAGAAATAGAGTACTTATAAAAAAAACTCTCTGCACCTAGGAAGACATGCCTCTTGAATTTATTTTGACAACTTTGATACACACTTTGATACAGCAGGGGTGGGGCACCTCAAGCCCATAGACCTAAAATAGTCCACAGTTGTTTTTTATTTGAACCTTTTTCTAGTTTTGGATCTGGTCCATAGATCCTGCATCTACCCTTGAACATTGAAAGAGTGAGTTCAGGGGAAAGGGAGCAAAGATGATGGCATTCACTACAGTACAGGGGATGGATGGATAGTATAGATCCATGATCTGGACCCATTCTTGCCCCATCTTGAGCACACCTGCCCCAATTCCTATGCAGGCCATGAAGCTTGTACTAATTTCCAAAGTGGCCCATGAGAAGGAAAAGTTTCCCCATCCGTGTACTAGAGTCGAATTTCTGAGTATCTTCAATATAGAGAATGAAAACAGACATAATGCTAACTCCACTTTAACACCACTTTAACACCACTCTCATCGTAACCAAGCCAAGTACGTGCACTTGAGACCTCGCATCTTCATGAATGTTAGACCCCTTGTCTTTCCCTATGTTCCCCTTCCTAAGTCTCTCCCCCAGCTCCTGTCTCTCAGATTGTAAGCCCTAGGGGCAGGGACCGTGTCTATTTTATTACTTTGTAAAGTGCCAGGTACACTGCTGGCTCTATATAAATGTTTGTTAATAATAATAATAATAACTTATGCATGTTGCAGGCCTGCATAGGGCACCAATACAGCCCTGCACATGTATGAGAAATGTTAAAATGGTGTTAAACTGAATTTAGCGTTATGTCTGATTTCACCCAGAATCGCCAATTTTAAAAAGTTCAGAGGTTCGATTCCACTAAGAAGACAGGAATAAGTTAATGGTGCTGCTTAACTTAATGAATGGTGTCCTTGTTCCTGTTTCTTCATTCACCTTCTGTGCTGCTGGAGACAACCACAATGGAGCACTGTTGTGGAATGTTTAAGGGAGCAAAGTCCCCCCTGAAAACCACCTAGTCATAAAGTCAGTCAGTCATAAGTTTATTGAATAAGCAAATTTGCTGTTTACAATACGAAAGGTATGTTCGTAATAAAAACAATGGTTAAAACAATTTAATAAGCTAATCATCTAAATCAAAATCTGGTACACTATGAGCATAAAATACCACCACTACCTTGCTCTCATCTCCCGTTCTACCACCATAAGGTACATTTCCATAGCTCTAATGTGCACCACATCTGCTGTACTCAATAAGGCAATATAATTTCCATTCGGCCCTCTAGCTTCTATATTCAGAGCTGGGGAGATCCAGGTATCTTTTAGAGTATTAAATCGCGAGCACTCAAATAGTACGTGGGGAAGGGTCTCCATTGTATCTGGACAACTTATACAGGTTCTTTCTTCTTTGGGAATTCGCTCCCTCCCTCAAATAAATTGAAACGGGCAAGTGTGGCCAGCCGTCTAAGTCTGGGATCCTGAATCTGCTCTAGTTACGGCTCTAATCTAGAAACTGTTTTAATCATTGGGCACTGCAAGGAAACTTTGTTTGAGCTAATTAATTCTAAGTCCTTATTAAAGGCCCACCCTTTAGTTCTTATTCTAAGTTCACACTTCGCGAGTCCACTGTCTGGGACCCCGTCCTCGTCCACTGGAAAACCGATAACTCGGGATATTTTCTTTAAATACGCTATCGAGGGATATTGTGGGATTCCATGATGCTCTTTCCGTTCCAAATAGCAACTCTGTGTGATGCTCGGATCCCCTCTAACAATATTTTTCCAAATGGAGAGGACTCTAAGATTCAGCTGCGCAGACACCGGTAAAATCCCCACCTCCAATCTGAGCATTGGAAGTGGTGTTGACTTTGGGCCCCCCAAGATAGATCATAAAAAACGATTTTGAGGCACTTCCATTTCACTTAGATACCCCAATGCCATTATTTCCCCTCCATATGTGAGGCTAGGAATAACTTTCATTTTAAAGATATCTAAAATCTGTCTTATAGAAGCTGTCGGAGCCGCATGATATACCCTGAGAAGGCCTCCAACTATTTGCTTCGCCTTGCTTATCTTTGTCAGGGCTCATGTCGCCCTGACACTGCCGAACGGCTCGCGTACTGTTGCTAGGCAACAGCGGGACGCCGGGAAGGGTAGGGATTGCGGGAGATGCCACAGGAGGGGGCGTGGATTCCAGTGCGGCTGAAGGAAAGACCGGGCCCCGGCCACATACGGAGCACATCGTGCGCGACGTCAGACTGGGCGGCGGCAGGGGAGCCTTGCCCCACGCATGCTAAGGCCAAAACTACATAAGGTAGCAGCGGGGCTGAGAGCCGCCGCCTGTAATCGCTTCTGAGAGGCTGGCCCCTGGTGTACCTTTTGGAACCTTCTATCCTCTGTCATAGTGTTGAGAGTCTGCTTGGGTGAGTGAGTCTGTGTGTTCCCCCCTTCCTTGAGTGAATCCTTGCTGCGAGATTGTCCATTGGAGTCTAGGGTGTCGCCCCTTGTTTGCCTTTGAGTAATTGATTGGAGGCTGGTGTGTGGGTTCCCCGTTTCCTCTGTTCCTCTCCCCCTGCCTCCTTCCCAACTCTCCCTACAGGTTTCAGTCCCCTGAAAGTGAGTCCTATCCCTCTGCGCGCACCCCCTTCTCGTGGTCCCCTTTTCCCCCTCCCCGTTCCCCTTTCCCAGGACCCTCCTCCCTTCTCCCTCCACCTCCCTGATTCATGGTGTCCTGGGCCCCAGAGTACTTCCCCGAGCAAGTGTTGTACCCCTATTGTGGTGCTGTTCCTTTGGGGCAATCGCCCTCCTCTCCTCATCCCTATGATGACTCGGGCTGCCTTCTACATTTGAGGGAAAGCCCACCTAAGACCCTGAGGGACTGTTATACCCCGATAGATCCTGCCTTCTGAGAGAGGAGGGCGCCCTTTCCCCGTAGTGTGTTCGTCCACCCCGGTATCCCCCTCCCTATAACTCATTCATTCATTTCATTCATTTCATTTCATTTATTAGATTTCTATACCGCCCCATCCTGCACAGCAGCTCGGGGCGGTTAACAACAATAAAAAAACATTTAAAAACATTTAAAATACAATCATAAAACATATCAATAAAGCTGGTGGTATAAAAATAAATATACAGGTGGGGGATTAAAAATCACCCCCCCCCCCCCCCCCAAAGGCCTGGGCAAACAGCCAGGTCTTACAGTTCCGCCGAAAAGTCAAAAGGCTTGGGGCCAGGCGAGCTTCCTCCGGAAGGGAGTTCCACAGCCGCGGCCCTACCACCGAGAATGCCCGCTCCATCGTGGCCCCCCGCTTAACACGGGGGACCTCCAGGAGGGCACCCCCGGCAGACCGCAGGAGTCGTTCCGGGGCGCGAAGGGCGAGGCGGTCCCTAAGGTAAGAGGGGCCAAGGCCGTATAGGGCTTTATAGATCATTACTAGGACCTTGAACCTGGCCCGGCACACTATCGGCAGCCAGTGCAGCGCTCGGAGCACCGGTGTAATGTGCTCCCGGCGACCCGTCCCCGTAAGAAGACGGGCCGCCGCATTCTGCACCAGCTGCAGCCTCCGGGCCAGGAACAAGGGAAGCCCCACGTAGAGCGCGTTACAGTAGTCGAGTCGCGAGGTGACGAAGGCATGGATGAGGGAGGCCAGGTCCGGGCCAGAGACATACGGACGCAGCCTACGTACCAGATAAAGCTGGCGGAAGGCAGCCTTCGCGGCTGCCTCCACCTGCTGCTCCAGCCGCAGGCCTGCGTCCAAAATGACCCCCAGACTCCGGACCTGCTGAGCTACAGGGGGGCAAACCCCCCCAATCAGGGGGGCCACCACCCCCTTCGCCCTCCCCACCACCATTACCTCCGTCTTATCTGGGTTGAGTTTCAGTCTGCTCTGTCGCATCCAATCCGCCACGGCCTCCAAACATTGGGATAGCACCGAGACAGCAGGGTCTGGGTCGGTAGAAAACGAGAGGTACAGCTGAGTATCATCAGCATACTGGTGACACCGCACCCCGAACCCTCTCACGACCTCCCCCAAGGGCTGCATATAGATGTTAAATAATAATGGAGACAAGATCGATCCCTGCGGAACGCCACACGGTAAGGCGCGGGGGCTCGATGTTTCTTCCCCCAACACCACCCGTTGGCTCCTCCCCGAGAGGAATGAACGGAACCATTCAAGAACAGTTCCGTCCAGACCCCCCCGGTCACGCAGTCGTCTCAACAGCAGCCCATGGTCCACGGTGTCAAAAGCGGCCGAGAGATCGAGCAGGATGAGAAATGTCGAACATCCCGCATCCATCTCCCGGCGGAGGTCGTCCACCAAGGCCACCAACGCCGTCTCGGTGCCATAGCCGGGGCGGAACCCAGATTGAAACGGGTCAAGGAGCCCGATATTATCTAGATGACCCTGGAGCTGGAGCGCCACTGCCCGCTCAATAACCTTCCCTAAAAAGGGAAGGTTAGAGACAGGTCGGTAGCTGGCGAGCGCGTCTACGTCCAACGATGGTTTTTTCAGCAGGGGGCGCACCACAGCCTCTTTTAAGCAAGGCGACAACCTCCCCTGCCGAAGGGACGCATTCACCACCCTCGCCAGCACCGTCCCCAACGTCTCCCCGGAAGCTTTTATTAACCAGGACGGGCATGGATCTAGTTGACAACACGTGGCCCTCACAGACCCCAGGACATCCACCACATCGGCTGGCGTCACTTCCTGAAACTCACCCCATAAAGATGGACCAGACGGACCCTCCGCCCCCCCGCGCTCTTCCCCTACTGCTATCAACCCAGCGTCGAAATCGGCCTGAATCCGAGCGATCTTGTCTGCGAAGTAGATGACAAACTCCTCACAGCGGGCCCGGGACAAGTCCCCATCCAGGCGGAGGGAGGCCGGACTAACCAGCCCCCGCACCACCCGAAACAGCTCCGCTGGACGCGACTTCGCAGACGCTATGAGGACGGCGAGGAATTCCTTCCTCGCCGTCCTCACAGCCTCCACATAGGACCGCAAATGGGCCCTATGGAGAAGACGATCGGAGACAGACCGAGTCCGACGCCAGCGTCGCTCTAGCCTCCTGCCCACACGCTTCATACACCGCAGCCCCTCAGTAAACCAAGGGGTCCTGCGGTGACGAGACCGAGGCAGAAGGCGCCTCGGAGCCACCCTGTCAATGGCCTCCTCCAGCAAGATGTTCCAATGCCGGACCAGCTCATCCACAGAGTGACCGTCCACATCCAGGGTAAGCTCCCTCAGGACCTCCTGGAACCGCTGGGGTTCCATCAGCCTCCGAGGGCGGACCATCCTAACTGGTCCCTTCCCCTTCTGGAGGGGGCGCGCTAAAAGACCGGCCTGAAGGAGGTAATGGTCCGTCCACGACAAGGGCACCGCTGTCACCTCCCCCACAACCGGACCCCCCGCCTCAAGGCCAGAGCCGAAGATCAGGTCGAGGATATGTCCCCCCACGTGGGTCGGGCAGATCACTTCCTGGGACAAGTTCATAGTTGCCATGGCGGCCATGAACTCCCGCTCCGCCCCAACAAGGCCGGCATCGGCGTGGACGTTGAAGTCCCCCAGAACCAAAGTCCTGGGGGAGCCCAACACCACCTCCGAGGCCAGCTCCGCTAGAGCGGTAAGGGATGCCGCCGGGCATGAAGGGGCCCGGTACACCAGCAGCACCCCTAGCTTGCCCCCAGCCAAATCGATCACCACGTGCAGAGCCTCTACACCCACAATCTCCGGCACTGGATACCTCCTAACAGGCCAGTCTTCCCTAAAAACAATAGCTACGCCTCCTCCCCGGCCGCTCATGCGGGGCTGATGCTGCACGGCATACCCAGCTGGAACCAGATCCGCCAAAGTTGGACCGGCCAGATCATCCAGCCAGGTCTCCGTGATGCATGCGAGGTCCACGGCCCCATCCACGATCTCCCTTCAGTCCTACCCCCCACCGTGACAATCTTCCATTCATTATGCTTATTCCAGCGGTTCTGTGTGGAGAATATTACCCCTAAATACGTATACTGCCACTTATAATTAGACCATGCTCCACAAAAAGATATCACATTGGATTTCCCCATATTAACAGTAAGGACATTTTTCTGACAGTAGACATATAAAGCTGTTATAGTCTGATGAAGACCCCACCTTGTTTGGGAGAGTAGAGAAATATCATCTGTGTATAAAAGACAAGATATTGGTCTTTCCCTTACTCAGGGTGGGGTGGTATTAGCCACTGAAATTAAAGGGGCTAAATCATCAATATATAAATTGAAGAGAAGGGGAGCAAAGAGATATCCCTGTCTGACCTCTTGCCTTAGGGGAAATTCACGTGTGATAGTTCCTCTGGCACTCATCCTAACCACTGCCTTTGGGTCTTGATGAAGCTTTATCACAAGCTCCAGCAAGTCCACAGGGATCCCCATTTTCTTTAGCTTGGCCCAAAGCAGGTCTCTATGTACCGAATCGAACACTTTGGTAAAATCTATGAAAGCGACGAAAAGATGCCACCTTTTAATCACAACATATTAATCAATGAGATGTTGGAGAACAAAGCAATTATGTAGCATAGACTTAGCCTTACACAATCCTGATTGCTCCTCCCTAAGTGGGTGATCCTGCTCAACCCACTTCTCCAAAGGCTACAACAGTATCCTGGTGTATAATTTGCTTATTATCGGAAGGAGACTGATTGGCCTATAACAAGCCGGATCAAGGGGATTCCCGCATTTGAAAATAGGGACAATTACCGCTTTGGACCAGAGCTGCGGGATCTCCTTACTATAATTGATCAGAGTAAAGAATTTAGCCAACAGAGGGATCCACCATGTCACAAAGCTCTTAAAAAGCTCTGGAGGAATCCCATCTATTCCTGGTGCCTTACCTAAAGATAGTTTGTTTATAACCAGACGTATGTCTTCTTCTACAACCAGTGGGCAGAATGTAAATTTATTCCCTCCTGGGATAACCTGATCCATCTCATGTTCAAGGGCTAAGGATGAAGCCTTTGGCCCCTGAAACATTCTGGCATAGTACTCAACCCATATCTCTTCAGGTATACCGATCCCTCTCCCATGTCCTTTATAAGTGCCCCAACTATTAATCAATCTCCAAAATTTGGTAGTATCATTAGTCTGCGCTGCTACCTGTATTTATGCCCATACAATGGACGCTTTTAATTTATTCTTTTCTCTCAAGAGGTTGAAATAATTCCTCCTTAGAAGAACAAATTCGTGCCAATAGGCACTCACCCTATACCTGCTCCACTTTTTCCTGGCCTTAATCAGATTCTGCTTTTCTTTCTTACACTCCCTATCATACCATGTTTTAAAGTTAGCGTGGCTTTTGGTCTGATTTGTCGCAGGCATCTTCCTAATATAGGGCAGAATATAATCAAATAGTCCCTGCAGACAGGCATTAAATTCTTCCTGGTCGCAGGACCAGGAATATTGCATATTCAATAAGGTATTTCTAAAATCTATACCTGTCATTGAAAGCAATAACTGAGCAATATGATTGCTTCCAGCCTGAGTCCACTTTGCCCTTACACTCTGATGGCCTAAAGGAGATTCGTCTGCTTGGGTACACCCTGCACTCTGACACAATTCAAGGTACAGTGGAAAGTGGGATCCCTCAGGTCTCTTGATCACTCAAAAAGTTTGAATCAGAGTGAAAATGGCTGGGGAGAGACAGACATAAACTAGCACACTCGCTCCATTGGGGAAGTCAAAAGTATACTCCCCCAAGGGATCAGAGGGCACCCGCCCATTAACTATCTCCAGACCATGGTCAGCCAGTAATTGAATAAACTTCTTCCCATGTCTATTAATTTGCACATCCCGTGATCGTCTGCTAGGGAGTCCCCAAACAGAATTCGCCCCTAGGCATATCGAATCTCCATTCAGGAGAGCAGTTCTTGAATTAAAGTCCCCTACTAGGATTATAGTACCTTGCAGGCACTTTTTATTCATATCCGTAAGGAGCTCATTAAGTTGATCCCAGCAGCCCTCTTCATAATATGATGAGGTTTCAGGCGGGGTATACACATTAATTAAATTGAGTGTAACCTGACCAGGTATCCTCATCGATAGAGCTACACTATTCTTAATTGGGACTAAAATCCGCTCTACTGTTATTGCTTTAGTAGCTAATACCATAGTGATCACACCTCCTGATAATCTCCCTTTATTAGCTTTTGAAATCCCCGGCTCTCCATACACCATGTAATCTTCAAAGTTAAATGCCATAAGCTCTGCTGCTGTCATCCAAGTCTCTTGGAGACATACAAGATCATTCACCCTAACAAACTTTTGCCATTCACCATTTCCCAGTTTTGACTTCAGTCCCTCAATATTCCAGGACAGAATTTTTAACGCTGGCCACTGTAATTGTCATTGCGAGGTCTCTGGAATAAAATATTTTTCTCCTGAGGAGATAACCTCTTCGCTGTTCACTGAGGGACAGGCCGCAGCTTGACTTTCTGCTTTGGAAGAAATCTGCGATTTATACAAAACTGTGCAGTCAAAACATGTTGGTGAAGCTTGTGGAGTAACCGCTTCTGTTTTTATTACGAACGTACTTTTTGTATTGTAAACAGCAAATTTGCTAATTCAATAAACTTATGACTGACTGACCTAGTCATAAGCAGTTTTTGCGGGATTATTTATGTATTTGTTTGTTTGAGACTTAGTATCCCGCACGCCAACAGCCTTGGGAAGCTTGTGGTGGCTCACAAAATAAATAAAAAAATAGGGCCATTGCCAAATTGGAATTTTCCATTAGGATTAGGACCATTGCCAATTGGGGAAGGTATAAGCTAGGGAACCAAAGCCAGGGATCAGATAAGATTCAGCAAAGTGGCAATCTAGATAGGAGGTCCAAAATGAGGAAGTCTGTCCAAGGAGACTGGAGCTGCTTTTAGGTGTGAGCAGGGCAGTTGTGGCGTGAAATCATGTAGCGTATAAAAATCCCACGGTGGGGGTGGGTGGTGTTAGATAAGACTTCTCATGCATCATAGCCTCTCATGCATTCTTTTAAAACTGCAGACTAAATACCTCGATATTGATATGCTCCCTTGAACATTCCACAGCAGTGCTTCATTGTGGTTGTCTCCAGCAGTTAAATACCTTGATATCGAGGTATTTACTTAGCCCGTGGTTTTAAAACAATGCACGAGTGGCTATAATGCGCAAGAAGCCTCATCTAAACCCCAACTGTGGGATTTTAAAACACCACGGGATTTCACACCACGAGTGCCCTGCTCACATCTAAAAGCAACCTGGGATTAGAGCAGGGATGACCAGAGCACAGGACAAAGAATGTTAAGAAATGTGCCAGTAGCCTGCTGTTGCCCACATAGGCCCATGAGTCATCAGCATGTTTGTTGGCAGGTCATTAGATGTTGGTCCGGAATTGCTCCTGGTCATGTTAGTATCTAGCCTGGACTGTGATCTCAGAGACCTCTGCGATCTCAGCCCAGGCAATGGCCTGCCCAACCGGACCTAAGCAAACTATAGTGGGGTATCATGTGTGTTAGCCTGTTGTTCCCAGTCCGGTTCAGGGTACCACGATGACTGGCTTCCATGGAAGCCGTCATTGCCCTACATGCCTGCCTGTTATGGATGGGTGGGGGCACAGAGCAGGGATAGGGCTGCATGGATGCATGACTGTGTGTCTTCACACACTCCCTGGCAGCCCAGTCACTGGCACATTTGTTGTGCTGGCCGTCCAAATTCGGACAGTGTTGGCATGTTCCCTACCTGGGTTGGGTTGTGACTTCTGTTTACATCCAGAGAAGATGAAGATGGGAAGGTGTACAGGTGTACAGAAACCTTGAAAATTGTTCCAGTCACCTTCCTGTTCCTGCTGGGCAGTCTTTAATATTAGTGGCAGACTGGCAGCCAAACAGGGAAGCTGAAGGAGCTGTCTGGGCTGCAGATGTGAAAGCCTCTGAAGTCTGAACTCATATCCCAGGCAAGAGTTCAAGGAACTAGAGTGGTGTTGTAGGGCTGTCTACTGCCCCGAAGATTCAGGTTTGAAACCTACAGTTCC
The DNA here is from genome assembly GCA_003113815.1 of Sphenodon punctatus. Lineage (NCBI taxonomy): Eukaryota > Metazoa > Chordata > Lepidosauria > Sphenodontia > Sphenodontidae > Sphenodon > Sphenodon punctatus. Next base: position 2,185,208 of record QEPC01000715.1, read on the forward strand.
CAACTTCCCCAGGGCAAACTATGTATCCTTTTGGGGGTGGGAGGGGGAGAATCATTTAAATTATCCATTTTACTTACCACTAGCATTAAACATGCGACAAAAGTGCACATTTTATCTTATTAAAAGCTAATGTATAGATGGTCTCATACACAATAGGAGTCTTTCTTTCGAGTTCAGGTGACGTTTGGATCATTTAAAAAGAAATTAATATTTAGCAATAACACTCCATTCATTTATTCTCTTAAACCAACTGCTATGCCATTCCAAATGAGGAAAATAGCCAATGTATAATTGTAGGACTCTTTCCTTTAAAAGATCAATGCGATGAGATTAATCCAGAGTTAATCAGACTTGCTAGGTTATGATGATCTTGTTCATATTATTAAACATTTATTGATAGAGAACCAATTATGTAGATGCTTGCAATTACACTCAGTTTTCAAAGAGTTCTCAGGGTTGTAAGATAAATGTAGTGTGAGGAAATGCTTTCAGTTATGGACTCCAAGTAACACCTGATATTGAAAATGTTCTTGTGTCCTTATGTGTCTGTAAATCAAACTGTCCTCCAATTATACAGGTATACCGAAATGCGTATGAAAGACAGTCCTCAAATCCTCCAACCAGAGAGTGTTCCCTTGTACAGACAAATGCACACCATCCCTTAGAAAAAGACCTGCATCACAGCACACATTCCTTTCATGGTGTACCACCCGGCAACCCATGTGTCCTATAAATGCCCACATAGCCCTGTTGATTTTTCATTTAGCGTGCTCTGTCTTGGCTGACATGATGGTATACTGCCAGAACTGATGCTCGAGCAAATCTGACCACCAGACGGATGCTCGTGTCCACCTGGCTGCCAATTCAGTGATGTCATCCTTTATCTCGACAGTAAGCTCCCATGCACTGTGCAGGCCGAGGTCATTTTCACCCAAGTGGATGATCAGGATGGCAGGCGACCCAAAGCGTGCAGCCCTGCAGAGCAGCAAAGGCAGCAGGTGTTCCCATCGCATACCACGGCACCAAAACCAATAAAGGTGGGCACGCAGTCTACAACCCAGCTAGGTACCAAAGTCCAAATTAGCAGTGTGGCATTTGGCCCATCACACAATGCTGTGCCTACATATCTAGATGGTGGGCAACTGGCCTGTGCCTGCAGGTGACAAAACAAAATAATAATATTACAAACAGGTCAACCTACTGAGGAGGGCTGAAAGGCCTTGCATAAGTGCGATAAGTGCCTGACCATCATTGACCTATAGCTTTAATTCGAGAGGCAAGTAGGCCCCCTTCAGCTGCCGTGGATGCCGCCCAAATTTGGAAAGAGTGCGACCCGTAGTCAGAATGCGGAAATCCCAGTACCACCAAACCTTTCTTAAAAATTGCCCGAAATTGGAATTTTGTCAACAATATCCCGGCAAAATGAATGAAGAGAGGGCCCTGTAAGCATGGACAAACCTCCAAATATGCATCCATTGCCGCGACCGGGCACACCACCTCAACTGGGGCTCGGTGCAACGTCAATAGCTGACCCCTCCCCTCCTGATCAATCTTAGATCACCGACTCCAGGGCATTGTCCCCCAGATTACCCTGGGATGAAGGCACCAGCTCACTCATTCATAAAGCTGAAAAAAATGCTGTGGAAAAAACTGCCCGGAAAAGCAACACCTCATAGGGAGATGAACAGATCCAAGGCAGTGACACCAGCACAGAAATATCAACATATCTTTCTGTGGTCCCCTTTCCTTAGCCCACCCTTAAACAGCCCTGTGAAGCCTGTAACTCGCGCATGGATCAGCCACCCCATGAGCCTTACAGAAGAAGGCGATAGCTGCCAGGCAACACCTTATGGTGTGTGGTGCTAACCCGCGGCCACTCAGTTGTGCCACAAACCACTCCACATGATGGGGGGGATGGGCCACTTCTCCTGAAACCTGTGGGTGGACAGGAAGTTTCAGAATTCCTGGAAATAGGTCACATAAGTTCGTCAGGTAGAGCTTGAAACAGCCGCTCTAATGCCCTTGTCTATCTTTCGCTTCCAAGCTCCCACAAGGCCTCCGGCATCACCTCTGGGCTGATGTTGGCACCCGGCACCAGAGAACGAAACCGCTCCATCTGAAAGTGAGAGTGGGAATCAGCAATATCATTGTGTACATCGGAAACGTACTTGACTGAGAAATACATGTTAAGGGAAAGACACTTCAGCACAAACCAATGAACCAAGACCATAACTCTGCTGGATTTACTGGACTGTCGGTTACTTACTTGCACCACAGCTTGGTTGTCAGACCAGAAACATACGTGGGAGTCCCAGAATTACTGACCTCAGAGCTCCAAAGCCACCAGAAGTGGGAAGAGCTCCAAAAAAGTTATGTCCCTAAGAAGTTCCGTGGATGCCCACTCCATCAGCCACCACTGGGCACATCAGCTACCCTGAAAGAAAACCCTGAAACCTATCCCCCCTGCAACATCAGAGACCACCTGCAGGTTCGCCTCTAGTAGCCACACTTCCCTCCACAGGGAAATCCCATTGTAACTTTCAAGGAACATCAGCCAGACCAAAAGGTCCTCCCTGATAACTTTGGATATACGTATCCGGGGGGTGGGGGGTGGGGGGACTGTCAAACCCGCTGTGGCCTGGCCAAGCCACGCACAGAAAGCCCTGCCTGGGGCTACCACCCTGCAGGCAAAATTTAAGTGACCGAGCAGAGTTTGCATGGCCCTCGGTGTCATCTTCCTGATGCCCAAAGCTCCTCTAAGCAGTGCCCACAAAGAGGCCAGTTTATTGGGAGGGAGGCTAGATGTGCAAGACACTGTCAATCATTATGCCCAAGAAGGAGAGCCGGGTCGCTGGACCCTCGGTTTTTCCCGCCAGTCAATGGGACACCCAGCTCGGCTGCAACTGTAGCGAACACCGTCATAAGCTGGGTGCAACCCTGAGAACCCGCCCACCCTGAAAAGAGATAATCATCGAGATAATGTGATATGGAAGGTAAACCGGCCTGGACCTTCACTGCTCACTCAAGCATGGTACTGAAGCGCACAAATGTTGCACAGGAAATGGCACAGTCCATGGGCATGGCTTTATTGTAGAAAAACTGGCCCTTAAAAGAAAAACGCAATAGATAAAAATCCCTAGGGGATACCGACAGGAGGCGAAAAGCCGACTTAATGTGACACTTCCCCATGAGTGCCCCACTCCCACAGACCTGCACGGTATGCCCTGCATCATCAAAAGATGTGTACTGCACTGAGCACAGCACGGGGTCAATTCCATCATTGACAGAACTGCCTCTGGGATATGACAAATGATGGATCAAACGAAACTCCCCAGGGGTCTTTTTAGGCACAGCAGGGAGCATCGCAGAGGATGAAAAGGAGGGGAGTTGAACGGGCCCGCTACCCTTCCTGCTGCTATTTCTTTACTAATTTTATTTCAAACCACCTCCTCCATTCCCCGCACAGACCTGAGGTTATTAGCCCTCTGGCTGACCCATGGACCCGTATAAGGGTTCCCAAAACCTTCCGTAAAACCCCGCCATAGGTAATCAGCATCGACCCTGTTTGGGTAATGCTGCAGAAGTGTACGTATAATCTCAAGCCTGATTGGCATAGGCATCAGGCCCAGCACCCTTGCCAGCCTGTTGTACCCCACCGCCCCCGTGCCGTTGCTGCTTTGGGCCTCCATTTGCAAACCTCTGCTTCCCAGGATCGAACCACCCCTTGAAGCAGGAAGAAGCAGGGTGACCACCTCCGCAGTTTGCATAGGAACGGGCATATTTGCAACGGGCATGAAAACACCCCTTCCCATTGTAAGGCCAGCATACTGGCTTGCCAGAAATTTGCTTTGAAGGCCCTGGTATCACCACCCCGCTGCCTGTGCGGATGCCTGGAACAGGGTGATGTGCGGTCATAATTTGCGAATGCATATTGTAGTCGATAATGTCCCAGCATGTGTGTGGGTTAGACGCAGCCCTGCAACAAAATATTTAATCGTATTCAAGCCAGGTCGTCCCCCCCAAATCCAGGTAGGCCTTCTGTATGATAGCAGTGTATTGAATCAACTGCCACGCCCTACTTGGGAATTTGTAGGCCACCACCTCCATGTAAATATAAAAAGAGGCTGACCATTTCTCCCAGGTCCTGGGTACCAATGGTCTTTTGCGCTTGCCCTTTCCCCCCTTGTTGGACTCTGCACCCTCGTCACCTGGTTCCTCCCCGTGTAACAACATAAAAATGTCGATAAATTTCCCTCTCCATATCTTCTTTTTAGTTGTCAGGGATAGGTGATCACCGAGCAAGGAGATGACTGACTGACTGACTGAAGAAAGAAATTTATTCTTGGCCACACAGCCTTCACAATATATAAATATATATACACAAAACAATTTAATAAATCATCCATATATACATAAAACCGGTAACCATACCAAGTTCATATAATCTTTCAACCAACAAATAAAACAATCCACAAACCCACTTATCTCCACCATTTCCTCCATTCACAAACAAATAACATATAAGACTACACTATTTTAAACACTTACGGGGGGAGAGAACCAGGAAATAGATTTCAGGGCATTTAATCTGGGATGATAGTTTCTGATGATCCCTCACCTCCACAACCATCATTAATCTATTCTAAACTCCTGTGAATTTTTGCAATTCTGCAGGCAAAAATAGCCACTGATTTTGATCGCACAGAGACCTTATCACCCAGTAAATACATTATCTGTTGGATATTTGACCAAGAAGAGTCCCAACCAATGATTTTCTGTAGGAGGTAATGTGGCTACTTATACAGAAGGCATTTCAAAAGATAATGTCCCAACTCTTCCACCTCTTGCCCACTTGGGCAGATCTGCTTTTGTAGTGGGATCCCCTTATATCTACCCTCTACTACAGCTATTTGAACTATTTGAAAACGTAGGCGCGTCATAGCCTTCCTAAGCATGGGATCCACTAAAGACTCAATGTATGCAGCCCCACCTCTGCTGGGGATCAAGTATTTATAATAAGGGGAGACACGGGAATTAGCCGACTCTGCTCTTAGCTTTTGTCTGTCGGTGTCCCAAACCCTTTGTTTGGGGATCTTAATTACCACTTTTTTTGGTTTGCCCCTAAAAAATTCTTCTGAAAAATCCAACAACAACAGACATCCACCCACCAACGATCCTTCCCACCTACTCTATCTTGCTCCTTTTCAGCCCAAACCTGGGCTGTCAGAGATAGGTTTGATGCCTCTCTCAATTTTGCCCAGAATGTTAACTTTCTAATTACTATATGGGCATCCATCGAGTGATTTCCCATTTCCAGATTTAACAATGCAGAACTGACTGACGGAGGTAATGTCAAGACCCGTCTCTATAGGGCATTAAGGACTGGTTCATGATATTTAGATGCCTGTTGATCGATTCCCCAAATCGGGGCACTGTATATCATACCTGCTAGGAGCTTTGCATTAGGAATTCTTCTCACTGCCTCCAGACCACATTGCTCATACCGATAGTAAAAACGTTGGATAGCTAGTGATTCTGGTTTTGCCTTCTGTTTCACCCCAGCAATATTATTTGACCAAGAGTTATTATCGGAAAAAGTAATGCCCAGATAACAGTACCTTCACACTTGTTCGATTCTATGTCCCTTTATAAACCAAGCTTGCTGTACATATCTTTTAGTAAAAACTTCAATTTTGGTTTTATCATAGTTTACGATGAGTTTTCTTTGTTCACAGCTAGCCACAAAATCCATTAAAGCTCTTTCCAGGCCTCGTCTACTAAGTGCCAACAGGACCGTATCATCCACATACATTAACATAAAAACTCTCCTGTCGCTGATCCTCGGAGGATGATAAGCCCCAGTCTCTCTATGTCCCTGTATCAATGCATTAACATAGATATTATAAAACGTTGGAGCCAGCGAGCAGTTTTGTCTGACACCACGTTCAGTTGGAATTGACTCTGAAAGTAAACCAGCTGGGTGTACTCTAATCCTTAGAGTTGTCTCCGAATACAAGGCTTTGATCAAGGCCAATAGGCATTTGTCGCCACACCCCAAAAGAAGATGAGGACACCACGTGTGGGTTTAAACGGCTGTACTCTTTATTGATTAACCAAAAAGGCGGAAGGGGCAACCCTCCCACTTCCCCCTTTGAACTGGGGTCCTAGCTTTCCTGACTGTTCCTAACTGTTACCCCAACCACAGGAGGTTCCCGACCCGCACCAGGCACTATCCTGTCTGCCCGGTGCCCTTCTTCCCCATGTTCTTGGGTTAAGCCCGAGGGGAATCCTCCTGTGCCCTACCTTACCCAACTTCTTAACTTACCCGTTACCCCAATCACTGGCTTTCCCCGGGTTGAAGCGGGTTGCTCGTACCCACCCCCAGCCCTTTGGGGGCAGGAGGTTTAACCAACAAGGGTGAGGACACTGTGACATACTGTTTGGCACATGGTCCGCCCAGCGGGTCTGGCCGCTCGCCTCTCGCCCTTCGGCTGACCATACAGTGGGCCGCACTGTGCGGCTATGTATGGCCTCTCCTCTGCCCATCTCTTAAGGAGATGCTCCTAATCATGCTATACTATCAACTTCAACTTCTAACAATTGGCTTGAACTCAACCCATCGCCACCAGAACCGCAAGCTTTGCTTGGCTGGTTCGTCGGCAAAACTCTCAACTTTCCAGGATCTCCTTTAACTGGTGTTTTAGGACCCCGAGTTACAAGTTGCAACCCATATCTGATAGGTGGACACAGTCAGTCCTGAATAACTCGTCCCTATCATGATTGATACCTTCGTGATATACGACCTTCCCCACTTTTCTTTGCAACCAATTCCCAATTTTGCTATTTGCCCTCTTCCTAGCCCGGTCTACCCGCCCCGGGCGCTGAGCATTAGCCCACACCCTCCATTGAAGCATATCCGACCATACCAATGTGCACCCTTGGAATCTTTCCTGGACTATCTGCAAATCAGTCTTCGCTCTCTTTGTCAGTCACAACCCGTAACCCTAGGCAGGTTGTTTTCCCCTAAATTTATTACCAGCACCGCCGGTGCCAGGAATTTTTCTTTTGCTGCAGTCAGCATTGGGAGCAATTGCTCCCACAGTATTCCACACTTACCTAACCAAATTACCTCCGCCCTGTCACTTAGGTCCAGCTGCGTACCTCACCCGCTGCATGCGGCCCTCTTTCCTGCCCAGTGCACAATGCTGTGGCCGACAATCCATACCACTTTCCGTCCCAGCAGAGCTGACATGTCTGCAAGAGAAATCAGAGTTAAGCTGTTGCCTTCGGTATCCCCACTTGCCCACACACTCTTGCTTCAGTGTTTCTGATATACGTGCGGTACGCACCTGACCGCCATCTCCCTATCCGTTGTATCTGCTCCCCAGGCAGTCCCATGCTTGCCACCACTGATGCTGCCCCTATTTGAAAGGAGTGCATGCTATAGCAACCCGGGTCAACGGCAACTTCCTTCACACACATGTTGAGGACTGCCCCAAATTGATAGTGTGTCAGTGGGGTCCCATCCTTGTGAACAAACAAGGGACCCGCCCCCCTTGGATGTGATGCTAAGTAGTCCCTCATTGCTCCCACCAGGCAAAGTCAGACATCTCCTGAGGGGCAAAGCCTGACTAACCGGCCCCTTCCCCTCTGGTCAGCCTTTGACTTTTGTAGGTGTAACAGGAGGATGCCTCCCTTCAAAGCCAAATCATGGATTTGGAGGGCCCTACCTGACCTGTCCGCCCTGGAGTCAGGGACCATCTCACTGATTCTGAAGGCTCCAAATAGGGATACTCGAAATACAGCTATAAAAAGCACTACCTCACTATTGGAGTGACACACAGAATACAATGCCCGGCTTATACTACTCAACAGCTGGGGAGTAATGGGGACCCTGGCATCCAGTGCATGGGGGGTGCTTCTGGCCCAGATCTCCCTTAAACGGCTCATTAAAAAGCCGTTGTTGGGAGAGGGGTGACTTGCTAAATGGCTGGTAAAACAATGGCCGATATTTTACCCACGATTGTCCCTGGTGCCAAACCTCGTCACCTGAGCTGCATCGCAAACTGCAGTGTATGTCCCTCAGGGATGGGGAATCCTAGTTCCCATCCTTTCTGTGACCTTTATTCCTGGAACTTACTGAAAGCCTTTTCATACGCCCACCTGGTTCTAGGCACAAGAGATCCCTGCACTGCCTGATATAATTCTAGAATCCAAGGCTCCACATGTCCCTCGGGAATGGATCGGGGTCTTCCCTGGTGTCTGGGACCAGTTGACAAAAATGGTCTGTCTGAAATCGAGAAAGGGCGTCGGCTATGCCGTTGTTAATCCCGGGCCCGTGCCTGGCCATGAACAAAATGTTTGCCCGCAGGCATTTGAGTACAAAGTGCCGGACCAGCCTCATGACCCTTTCTGATTTCGATGACAGCTTGTTGATAACATGGACCACTGCCATGTTATTGCACCAGAACAAGACCCTTCTATTAGCAAACTCCACCTCCCACAGCTCTACTGCTACCACTATAGAGAAGAACTCCAGGAATGTCAAGTCATGCGTTAGTCCCTGTAGTTCCCATGCCTCCAGCCATGGGGCTGGGCACCATTTCCCTCAAAAGTAAACCCCAAACCCATGGCCTCCCACAGCATCAGAGTGTATTTGCAGCTCAGCCTCCAATAGGAGTCGCCGCTGCCAGAAACTCACTCCATTATAGCCCTTGAGGAAGACCTCCGAGGTCCCCAAATCCTCCAGCATCATCTTTGTCACCCTCATGTGGTGATGCGGGGGATGGACACTTCCAACGTGGGCATATAAGCAAGACATGAATGCCCTCCCTGGCACGATGACTCGGCATGCAAAATTTAGACTACCCCTTAGGCACTTCAGCTGTTTGCCTGATATCTTACGGGCTACTGCGACTGCTGCTACCAATTCTCTGAGTGCCTAGAGCTTGTCCTCAGGCAATCTTGACAGAGAGCGTACCGTGTCCAGCTCTATGCCCTTGGACTTTTCAGGCACCAATGGCACTCCCATCTCCTTGGTGACCTCCTGGAATGCATGCACCGCCAATGCACATTCCAAGATCCCCGCCCTTCCCACAAGGAGGAAATTGTCTAAATAATGTGTGATCGAGTTCCACCGCGTGCGTTGGTGCATGATCAATTTGAGGACCGTGCTAAACTTTTCAAAGGCTGCACATCAGATGGAACATACCATGGGCATTGCTTTTTCAAAGTAGAAATTAACTTGGAACTGCATGCCCAGTAGCTCGAAGTCCTCAGGATGCAGGATGCACTGGCAGGAGTCAGAATGCAGACTTAATGCTGCACTTCATGAGGAGGGCACCCCCCACCCCCCACAGGAGCGCACCATTTCAACTGCTGAGTCGAATGATGCATACCTCACTGAACAGAGGTCCGGAGGGATTGCATCATTCACTGACTCCCCTTTTGAGTGGGACAAGTGGTGAAGCATGCAAAACTCCCCTGGGGTCTTCTTCAGCACTGCCCAGGGGGAATATCCTGAGAGTGGAGATAGGAAACTCGTCAAATGGGCCTTGTATCCTTCCCTCCTTTATTTCCTTATTGATTTTTTGCCGGACTAGTTGCTTGTTCCCTGTCACTGATTTCAAGTTTCTGGCACTCAAATGATAGCGGGGGACCTCGATCTGGATCCTAAAACCCATCCTGAATCCCTCTACAACATAGTTGGTGGTCACTTGATCGGGGTAATCGCGGGTCACTGCCAGCAAGACTTCATGCCGAACTGGGGTTGGTGCCCTTCCTCACTGGTTGGTTGGCGCCCCCTTGGCTGGCAGGGCCCTGCCTATTGACTTCCCGCCCCGTGTTTCTAACTCCATACTGCCTAAACCTACTTCATGAAGAGGCGGCGTGGTCACCTGCGCATTGCGTGCACACATGCTTGAATTTACATTGGGCCCGAAAACACCTGCCCCCATCGTTGAAGCCCCAGCATGTTGCCCCTACTGGTGGCTGTCTTGCTCTACCACTCTGTCCCCCTTCACCTTGATGTATGCTCCCAGCGTGGGAGAGCACATGCCCACTGTCAGAACGTGGGGCGTACCTGGAGCAGCTAATACAGTCCAACCAAATGTCATGGGCATGCATATCCCACTGTAGCCATGGAATGTTGGCTGCCCTATGTCAGACCGATTCATTGTAGCACAGCCAAGCTCCGGGCCCTCCTGTATCAAAGGCTTGGCGCACGGTGTCTGAGTATTTTATCAATTCCAGTCCCCACTCTGGGAATTTAACCAGCATCACCCCCATGTAAATAGTGTAGGCAGCTGTCCAGTTAGACCAGGTGTGCTTAGCCTTTGGCCTTTTAAATCTTTCTTTTTCCTTCCTCTCTTCCTTATCATTGGGGTCAGGGATGGGGTCTCTGAAAAAGAGGGAGAATATATCAATATATTCACCACTCCAAATCTTCTCTTTAGTGGCCTATAGCAAATGCTCCCCTAGCGGAACCGACACATCAGCATACCCACCTGACAGGGCGGGCTCCTCCTTATGGTCCCAGCACCGCCAGGCCCCACCCATGCAGCACTGGTCCGCACCACACACCTGTGCAGCTGCCCTGTACCTGTGGGCCAGGCAGTGCCCACAGCCTTCAGCCTGGCAATGTGTGCCCCCCCTGAGTAACCCCCACCCACTCCCCACATGAGGGGTACTGGCCCCTCCACTGGTCCCCGTGCGTATACATTACTGAGGGACTTTCTTGCTTCTGGTATCTATTGGACCCTATCCCTCATTGTTCGCCATCCCCCTCCCCCCAGTAGTGATCAACCTGCTCACCTTCAACAGGTTCGGGCTCATACCGGGGCCTTGGGCCACTGCTTGGACCCATTGGTTCCCGTTGCCTATGCTGGGCTGCTTCTAGGCTCTCAGTCAGTGCCTGCATCCCCTCTCAAAGCACCTCAATTTGCACATGGTGGCCAGGCTGGAATTCCTCCCTCCATCTGCTGGTCCCTGGTTCTTCATCCCTATAATGAAATGGCAGGGCCCAACGCCACCCCCATCCCTGGTGGCATGTGCCCTCCCCGCTGCCTGGGGTAGAGCAGCCCACCACCTTGCTCAATATCCCCGCCTGCCTGGAATCTCCTGCATCGCCACCCTCACACTCAGTCACTTGCCCCCAACCACCCTCCAGCTCCTCTATAAGGGCCTGATAACCTGCTAACTGGGTCTGCATGGCTTGGAGAACTGCCTCCTGCGTGGCCCCACCCTGCTGGTTCACTTTGGCCTTGGCCCCTTTCGGGGAGGCTTTGTGACCTGCTTGGCGGGGGCTTTGCCCTGGCCCTGGCGCTTGCGGGGGGCCATATGGCCATAGCTATCTCCCCCTTGCAATCACTCCTTGAGATGCCCTCTGCCTGTTTTCCCTTCCTGGGTGGTGGTGGTGGAGTGCATCCAGAAAATCAGGCTGGCTCGGGGTAGGCTCCGCAAGTCCTCAGGGGACACAGGCCTCCCAATCAATTCCCCCTCCTGGGGGGTCCCATTAAGGGGGGAGTGCAGTCAGCGAATTAGGCTGACTCAAGGGGGGGGCTTCCACAAGACCTTGGGGGTTGCAGGCCTCCCAATCAATTCTCCTTCCTGTGTGGGGTGTCTGGCTAATCGGGCTGGTTCATGGGTGGGGGCACTACAATCCCTCCCAGCCCAGGCAGCACCACAATCCCTTCGGGCACAGGCCTGCCCACTCAATTCCCTTCCCTGGGAGGGGGAGCAGGTTGTGCGAATCAGGCCTGGCTCTGGGGAGGGGGCTTCACAAGCCCTCTGGGGCAATTCCCCTTCTGGGGGGGAGCCAAGTCCCACAAATCAGGCTGGTTCAGGGGAGGAGGAGACTCAACAAGCCCTCGGGGGCACAGGCCTTCCCCATTTCCCAATGGCAGGGAATAAAAGCTGGGGATGCCATTTACAGGGCGCGAGGCCTGTTCCCTGCCGCATCAACTCACCCGCACGTCCGTTCCCTGTTTCGCGCCCAGCCGAAATGAGGTGCACGATCAGGGAGCCTAAGATGGCACCTGGGAGTCCCGACTCTTGCAAGAGTCCCAGGCGTCTGCAATTTGGTTGCTTAGCAACCTCCAATCCCCACCCCGGACTCCTTTTGTGGCTGCCCTTCCCTCCTCACCTTCTTTGTCGGAAGGTGGGGGGTGCCTCCAAACCCCTGCCGCGGTGAACGCAGAGGGGACTTTTCCATCTGTAAATGTTCTAATTCTTGTCACAATATTATTCTACAGATAGAATCAAAAGATGGCGAAAGGTCAATAAATGCGGCATACACCTTCCTATTATGCTGCCTATATTTATCAACGATATGTTGCAATACAAAAGTCTGCCCGGTGGTTGACCTGTTTTCTCTAACGCCTGCCTGTTCCTCCTCCAGTATATAGTTAATGCTCTCCACCAATCAAGATTGCAGCCGGGACAGTAAAAGCCTTGTATAAATCTTTGAGATGATACGTAATAAACTAATCGGTCTATAATTTGTCAGCTGGTTCCTATCCCCCTTCTTATAAACGGGCACTATGATACTAGATTTCCATATCTCAGGAATTGCTAAATTGGTGTTAATAAGTGAGAACAAGTGGGCTACCGCAACCAGCCACCATGCTGGAAATATCTTGTAAACTTCTCCAGGAATAGAATCCACCCCCACTGCCTTGCCATTCTTGAGTTTGGCGATAGCTTCACTCACTTCTTCAGCTGTAACTCTGTCCCATACAGAGTTATTCTTTATTCAAGGGGGGCACATAAGCCTGCTCTAACTCATATGCAGAAAACATCTGAGTATAATGTCTTCTCCAAATCGAGGTAGGGCTCTTCACCTCCATTATGCATCCCCTCCCCTTCCAGGAATTATTGTTAACTAATTGCCAAAAGTGTCGCCTATCATTCTTTGTCAATGTTTCCAAAAGTTGCTGCCATCTTGGGTCTGGAATACTTTCTTTTTAATGACTAGTAGCTCCTTATAATCCTCCTTGATGCACCTAAAATTTGCTACTGCCTGTTCCTCATTTGTTCTATGCAGTGCTCTAGCAGCTCTCCTCACACTAGCTCTAGCCAAAATACACTCCCTATCCCACCAACTCTCAGACTTATAGACCTGACAGGCCCCCATCCTGGGTACTGATGTCACTAGTGCATTCAACTCCGTCATCACTTGCTGCCATAGCACCATCGCATAGTGCACATCCATGGATGTCATAATGTGTGCACATTTTCCTTCATTTTCTGAACGTCTCAAGTATGCCAAGACCTTAAGTCTCAACAGACTGAGACGATCGAACAGGGCGATGCAGCATCCCCCTTATCCTAGTTTCAGAACACCTTAAATGACTAGATATCAAGGTGGTGATCTCTGCCACAGGAATTCTCTTGGCAAAAAATAATCCGCAATGGGAAATGATCACTAAACACCTGTTCCCCCACCCTGAAGGACCACAGGTATTAATCTAAATCTAAGGAGAGCAGAACGTAATCTAATAAGCTTCCTTGTCCTCTCCCAAAAAAGGTAACGTTTCCTCTCCTATCCCCACTGGAATTACCATTAAGAATCTGTAGGACTAAATCCAAGCAATCTTATATAGTTCCTTCCCTGCCTGATTGATTTTACTATCCTGTGAGGGTAAGGAGATGGGAATGGCATAGGCGTGTAAACCCGGAGCAAAACCCAGACGCCCATAAGTAGCTTGCGCCTCTGCATAAACTACAGTTGTATCCCACACTGGGGTCGCAGCATTGGCATCTAACACCAGCGCAGCCAATTTATCCCAGTACCACTGTGCCGCCTGTCCATCAGCTGCAGGACTGGACTCTGCTGCTATGCCCATCCTACAAACCTGGCCAACGACCCCTGGGACCATGGAACCTGCAGTACTGGCAACTGCAGGACCCATGGACCCCTCACCTAGTTCCGTCAGTGTGGCCAGAATCCCGCTTGTCCCTGGTGCATCCATCGTGGCTGCCTGTGGCCATCCTGCCATGTTCTCGACGTCCACCTCAGGTACTCCCTCCTCACTCTAAGCTTGCTGCGGGCCAGAGAACCATCCTCTTCAACCCTGACCCTGCTTTGGAGGTGGAGGGGTCCCTGCCACCTCTCCTGAGTGATGGGCGTGTACTGTCTGCAGTGCAATGGCTATCATCTGCGTCATGTCCTGCCTGGTGCACCTAGGAGCTCTCTCCAGCTGCTCCAGGTCTCTCCTCATAACCGTGGTGGCAGAAGCCCCTGACCGAGCTCACCCCCTTCCCACAAAAACAGATGGGGACCCAGTGACCTGGTGAGCCCGACCTCGCGAGCAGACCTCGTATGTGCCATGATGATCCTGTACCTCATGCAGATATACAAAGAAGAGATTCTGTTAACAATGGGTGGGGGGTGAGTATGTCGAAGCTTGGACCGCCCATGCAGAAAGCAAAGGCCCGGTACGTGTAACCCCCACCCCATCCCCCTAATGGGTCAGATGGGTCCAGGGTGGGTTTTTTGAGAATGGGGGAGACAGTGGCATGCTTGAAGGCAGAGGGGAAGGAGCCTGTGGAAAGGGAGAGATTGGTGACATGTAGAAGTGGGGAGGTGACAGTGGGAGCAATAGAGGTCAAGAGGCGGGAGGGGATTGGGTCAAGGGGGCAGGTGGAGGGGTTGGATGAAGAGAGAAGAGCAGAGATTTCCTCGAGAGAGGCAGGAGGGAAG
>QEPC01000715.1:2202343-2216109 GCA_003113815.1 Sphenodon punctatus
GAAATGAAACTTAAAGCAATCTAATAATCCTACTCAATGCCTGCTGTTCAGGAACAGTGACTAGCTCAGAAAGTGTTGGGAAGGGGGGAGGCAGATAGTTTCATTTCTTGCAAGCCTCTCCACCCCTGGTACCTGGAAGTCTGGTCCTCAGTGACTAGTACTACCCCTCCCTGTCACCTTACAGTGAACCTTTTTTTGCCACCTGAACTCACCCGAACATGATCCGAACTGACTGAACTGTTTGACCATTTCGCCATTCGGTGTTCGGTATGTTCAGTATGTTCGTGTTCGTGTTCATGTTCGGTCATCCAAACAGGCCGAGTTCGGGCTGAACTCTGAACTTCCGAACCGTGTTCACCCATCCCTACCTCAAATATTTCTCCCAGATCACTACCCTCCTTTGGTTTGTCCAAGCTTTTTTCCCCCATCCCCTCCGAACGCTCCTGGATCTACAGGGTTACCTCTACAGGAAGGAATAGGTAATATTGATTATTTTCCACTTTTCCCCCTCTCTCCCTTTCGCAACGTCCATTTACACCAGGGTAACCAGATCGGAGGTTTTTGCTTTGTAAATTATTGTGTGTGTATATCAACTGTGCTTGGTGGGTGTGTATAGAAAATTACTTGTATCATTCTAATTGGCCCAGGAGTGAACTGTTTATGTATTATACTTAGTTATTTGACAATAAATCTGGTGGTGCTGTGGAGAGTGGGGCTGGTTCACCAAGCCGCTGCCTTGCTTATTCAGCTTCTGAGAGACTTACCTTTGTCGGGGGACAGCTGGGATGCCGAGGAATGGGGGTGGAGCCTTCCACCTGCGGAGAGAAAAGGAACCGGTGAGCCCTAGTTTGCTGTGGGGCTGCGGAGAGTGAGGCTGGTTCGCCAAGCCGCTGTCTTGCTAATTTGGCTCTTGAGAGACTTACCTTTGCCGGGGAACAGTTGGGACACCAAGGAACAGGAGCGGAGCCTTCCACCTGCAGGCAGAAAAGGAGCCAGTAAGCCCTAGTTTGCTATAGCGCTGTGGAGAGCGGGGCTGGTTCGCTAAGTCACTACCTTGCTAATTCAGCTCTTAAGAGACTTACCTTTGTCAGGGAACAGCTGGGACACCGAGGAATGGGGGCAGAGCCTTCCACCTATGGGGAGAAAAGGAGCTGGTGACTTGTGGTAGCAAGCCTCAGGCACGAGCCTAAGGGCGTGAGCACAAGGGTTTCATCCTTGTGTTGCCCTTGGAGAAGCCCGGAGAGCCTGAGCGCCTGACCCCCTTTCATTTTATTTGTGATTTAGGAGCCCCTGTGGAATCATTTATCAAGTACAGAGTTGTATCCCTGAGTTCTCATAGCTATGGAGAAGAAGAAGCAGCAGAGGTTGCCTTCTCCAATTACCCAACTTGCAGATTCCCCTCATCCAAAGCATGCTAAAATAACAGATTATGCTACTGAAGTGCTTTTGCTATCAGACACAACCTCTTTACCAATGACGAAACAGTTAAATTTTAATACTTGTTTGCTGAACCATAACAAGGAATTATTGGCTTTGGGAAGTGAAATAATTCAGGATTTGTCTCCCTGTCAATTAAATAGCATCCAACAGGGTAACCTTTCATATCTGCTTACCACAGATATGAAGCAATATGCTGGGTACCTCTACTATGCAATTTGGGGAGTTGTTGGAAGCCAAATGCAATCTGACTGCCCAGACAGTCTTTCTGCTCCTTAATAAAATTTCAGATATGAGCCACTATCTGATATCAATTAAGGGACAGTTACAGGCTGTGATGGGTCAAATAGATGTAATTAGTGCAGATACCTTGTCCAGGGGTGGGACAGGAAAGGGAGGATTTTACAAGGGGTGCCGAGTAGATAGGCCAGCTGAAAGGGAGCCAATGGCAAGTCCTGACAAGATCTTCCCCCTGTTACAAAGGAGGCAGCTTTTCTATGACAACAGGGTATTATTGAAGGCTTTCCAATTACCTAATGGATGACTACCCATACCCAGCTGATCAAGTATCCCCCTAGTTGCTAGGAACGTATCACTTCTTTTGAGTCACAGAGTAGATGATTCTGAGATTATTGGGGTAACTTGGTTCTCTGACTCTCCTTCTTCCATTAAGATTTCTATTGAATTTCACTCGTCACAGTTAGTTAAAACAATTTTTCATGCTAGGAAACTGTGAGGTCCATGAAGGGGTATGGGGCGAGGAAAGGAGGGCCACAGACCTGGCAACACCCACACTCAGCACTTGCACTCAGCGAGTACTCCCGGGAAGGGGAGACGGACGCGCAGCTGTGATGTGAAAAAAGACCCCTCAGGTTGTAGGGTGGCCTATATGTCCTCACAAGGAAGGGGCCGTATCATCACAGGGGTGTGGCACTCAGTAAGTGGCGTGTGCAGCCTCCCCCACGCTCCACAGGGGGTATGATCCCTGCTTGCACCACCCCCACCCCCACTCACAGTGACGAGGCTTAGCTCACCACATGCAGGGGATTAGTACTGGGGATGGGGGAAGCACCTCGGAAGGGGAGAAGGAAAGGAGGGTGGACCCCCCACACCTGGATCAGGGAAGGGAGAGGAAGGAACAAGGGAAACCACGAGATAGGGGGGAACCGTGCCTAGTCCTAACCACTCCTGCTATCACACCACAATCTCCCAACTCCCACTCGCACAAGCACTCACCTTTCACTCTTCGTTCGCTCCCACAATCACTTTCTCTGTTAAGGTTTGTAGTCTATTCAAACAACGCTCCAGAATCACAACGGGCCAGCTTCACAGGTTCACTGATTTCCGGCACAGGAGATATTGGGGCTTCCCCTTAAATCCCTCTAGCACCGCCCCTGCGCGCCTGCAGGCACGCAGAGCAGCGCAACGTGGTTCTTGACTCCTCCCTCTGGCTCCGTGATGGTGCCGGGGGTGCTGCTGTCACTGGCGCCGGGGTTCCTGTGTGCGGGGCAGAAGGCCCCTCCCCCTTGTTTCCTAGCGGTACCTGCTCATTCCCATTCCCCCTACCCGATGGGTTTGGTGCTGGGCTGTGTTGTAGGGGCGTCCCAACTCGGGGACCACTGCTAGACTTAACCCCGTGAATGCGCTGGCGCGCATGTCCCACCCACCGCTGAACCCAAGTCCTTACAGAAACATTTATTAACAAGAGGAATCAGTATTGATCGCCTAGCTATATGTAGAGCGATGACAGCCTCTTCCATGGGGATCAGTGCAAAAGATAGCCAGAGTACTCAGCTACCCACTAGTGATCTATTAATTTCACTGGCCGATGGAGAGGCTTCTGGGTCAGTAATGGAGGGTATAGATGAAGTCGGGGAACAAGCTGCTTGAAGCTTTGCTAAAAGGAAAGATCTAGGGAGTCCAGTCCGGGAATTAAATCAATTTGATTTTATACTTACCCAAGGCTGTCAAAGACAAAAGGATGAGGATTTGTGACTGAATACAAAGCCTTATCAGTACTGGAGCAGGATTTAGTACTCCAGCATATGAACAATCTATTTAAGAGATTACAGATAAATACTATGAACTATGTGACACTGCATGTAGACAATACATCAGTACTACTCCCAAATCCTAGTGGGAAAATCTTCACGGCTGAAGTTAGTGGTGATATTGCCAATCAGTTGTTGCCTCCTGAGGAGTCGACGTGCCCTCCGTCTCAATCTAGTGACCCAGTCCTTCAGACTCAATGACCCGCTGTTTTCATCAGTTCTAATAATTCAAAGGAAGAAACAATGTCAATTATGTCTTTGAATGTTGTGGGTTGGTTTTCTTGTAATTGGGATGATTATCTCCCTGATTTAGAAAAAACGGATATTTTATGCTTTCAGGAGACTTGGGCTAGTGAGGCATATAGTCCGACTATCCCTGGATTTCAGACCTGGGCTGTTGCTGCAAAACCTTCAGGGAAATGAGGCAGACCTTCTGGAGGGCTGGCAACTTTGATCAAAGCAGCATTCCACTGATTATTGTAGTAAACATATATCTCCCTCCATCCTAGAGTTTATTTACTAGGCATGGTTTTTGGAGTGTACTTGAGGACCACTTGAACTCCTGGGACAGTGACTATCCTAATATTCCTGTAGTACTGTTAGGAGATTTTAATGCCAGGACGGGCTCTTCAGATTCAGTTAGAGCCGAGGCTATGGGATTAGAACTGGGAGATGAGAAGTATTTTGATCCCCCTAGACAGTTGAGAGATTTAGAACTTAATGCTTTTGGCTTGCAATTCTTATTGTTTTTGTATAGGAACAATTTTCAAATGCTGAATGGTTCCTTAAAATCAGATCCGAGTGGAGACTTTACTTTTGTCTCTCACTTAGGAACCAGTTTTATCAATTATATAGCAGTCCCTTATAGTAACATCACGGACTATATTGACTTTGTAGTTTGCCCCTTAGGGTGCAGTGATCATTTTTCTATTGTTACTACATTTTTGATTTAGTTCTCTAGCCCTACAAGTGTGCAGGAAGGCTTAGCTCCTAGGGGCACCAAAGCTCCAATTATCAGACCAATGAAATGGGGTAAGAGAGCATCCAACCAAGTCTCTATTCTTTTTGAGTCCAAGGAATTGGTAGAATTTCAAGCACGCTTTGTTCAGTCGGATTCTCAAAGTTGTCATGTTCCTGCTGTACCGACTGCAGGATCCTGCTGTCACCCTGCTTTTCCCTCTCCTTCCCCAGGTAATAACTCCCAGGGTGGGGCCCTGTGGCCAGCGGCAAGCTGTGTTTGGTGCTGGGGGGACTGGGGCTGTACTGACTAGAGGAGCCTGCTGTCACCCTGCTTTTCCCTCGCCTTCCCCAGGTAATAACTCCCAGGGTGGAGCCCTGTGGGTGCCAGCCCACCTAAAGGGTGTTGGCCTTTGGTTGGGGCCATTTGCTGGGCCGGGGTGCCTGTGGGTCCTTCAGCCGAATAGACACCGTATCAAACACAATGGTGCCAGCGGCTCATGGGGGAATAGACTTAGAGGGGCTTTCCATCTGCCGGACCTCCGAGGGTACTCATTGTGCTGCAGCTGCTGCCGCTGCTGCTGCTGGGATGCTCTGCCGCTGCCGCTGCCACTGCTTTCAGTCCCTGCTGAAGATTGGCGGAACAACAACCAGTGTTGGCCCCAGGCATGTGCTACATGTGCGGCCGCACATGGCCCCGTGGCTAGCTGGGGCCCCGCACTTGCCTGGCTGGGCAGCAGGCTGCAGCCAGCTTCTCTCCCAATAAGTTCTTCCTCCCCTCCCTGGCGCCATGCCTCACCTGCATCTCCCTCCTAGTAGCACTGCAGCAGCGGCAGCAGTGGAACAACCTATGTGACTGGGAGATAATGCTGTTTGTTTACAAACAGCTCCTGCCCATGTGCTGATCAGAAGGTTGTAGCCTTGCAAAGAAGGTTCTTCGAGATGGAACCTAACATTCTCACAACTGGGTTGTGCATTCTCACCCTATTCAAATAATAGACCACATGATGGTCTCGAGCTCCTCTATTATAAAAAGCACTCTCCCCCTCAGAATGACAGTTCCTTCCAACCCTTTCTAGAAATATAAGGAAACAATTCCATGTGAGGCTGGAAGGGTGGGTGTTGTGAGAATGTTTTGATCCATCTCAAAGAACCTTGTTTACAAGGTAGCAACCTTCTGTTCTTCTTCGAGTGGCTCCTCACATTATATTTTTACATGGCTCCGCAGGGTGGGAGGTCCGTGGGCGCGCCAGTGCATGGATGGGGCATGCACACTGCTGCACACACATCTCCACTCACCCACCAACTCATCCACACCCACATAGTAACCACCGTTTCCCCCATTGCTCCTTGCATGGGGACAAGTGGGGATGCGTGTTAGTCGGGCGCGCATGTACCCCCACTTACCATGGGCGTGTGCACCACGTTGTTCACACGGGGCTCCCCCACCCATGAACATACAGAAATCTGCGTGTTCATGGCTGGGAGAGTCCCGTGTAAAAAGGGCCACATTCTCACAACTGTTGTACTTATACTATCTTAGGTAGGNTGTTTACGGCTGGAAGGAGAGACCCGTGTAAAAAGGGCCACATTCTCACAACTCTCTTACTTCTACTATCTTAGGTAGGAATTTAGGATGTAAAGAAATATCTATTCTGTCTTGGAAAATAAATCTGCAAATATGGTTCTGAGATTATTATGGCTGTTATTTCACTAACTCTTTTTAATGAAGTTATTGCCAACAGGAATACTGTCTTTAAACCCGCACCCCATAACCAGTTCATTTACACCCCCATATAATCATTCATGATGCCCCGTGGGAACAAATTAAATGGCTATGGGTGGGGCCAGCGTGAATTGATTATATGGGGGAGGGGGCGCAAATGAACTGATTATGGGGTGGGGGCATGAACTGATTATGGGGGCACAACTGAACTGGTTATATGTCTCTTTTCATGGCATAATGCGCTTAATAATCTAGCTGCATTTTGGGTGTCTTGTGTGCATGATAGCAGCACCTCTGGGCTGGTCTCACCGCATGTGTGCACAAGCAGCACTGGCAGTAAGAAGCAACGGGCCCTAGAGGCCAGACTGGCTAAGCTCACCCCCTCCTCCGGTAAGGCAGTGGATGCAGTCAGTCTCTCTGTGCCTGTCTCACCGCCTGCTTGGCTGCCCCTGAAGTGGAACCACTCCTGGGTAGACACTCGGCTGGGGAGGTGGGGGAAGCATTGGGAGGCCGTGCTTCTCCATGGTTGCTCGGAGTGGTGGAGAATGGGAATCCCTCCTGCCCAGAGGGAGTAAGTTTTATGTAAATGTATACATTTATACATTTGCATAATTAGGTGCGGGCTAATTATGCAAATTAGGGCCCGCACCAAGACTTCGCACATAGTCTCACAAACCCTGGGGCCAGCCCTGGTAACAACAACATGCACAGTTAGTGTGGGGGGCGGGGGAAGCAAAGGATTAGGGTGTTGAGGGGCGGGCGAGCCCCAGCACCAACCCCTGGTGGCAGCAGGGGAAGGTGTGGGGGGAGGTGGGGTTAGCATGGGGGGTGATTTTTGGAATTAGGTTAAGGGGTAGAGGGGTTTGTTTTGTTGATTTAGAACTGTTTAATTAATATTTACGTTGTTGTTGTACTAGGACATTGTTGTGGATGATAGGCCCCCCCTCCTGGTGAGAGCAGGAGGGTAAGGGGGGATGTGATGGGCTCCTTCCCTGGTGGCAGCAGGGATGGAGCATATGTAAAGACTAGTGTGATTATGATATGTTGTAATATTATTGATTTGCTGTTATTATATTGGATTGTGTGAGGGACAGGGAGGTTATGGTTAAAAATGAAATGGTATGTTATGAAATGGTATGTTGTTGTGTTAACTGAGGGGTTATTGAGGTTGTGTTGTTTGTGTTGAATTTATAATTGTTACTGCTTTCTGGATGTCTTCTACTTTTGTTGTTAGCCGCCTCGAGTCGCCATTGGCGAGAGAGAGCGGGATATAAATAAAAGTAGACTTGACTTGACTTGACTTTTGTGGAACTGCTTGCATTCATTGTAACTTACCTTACTACTAAGGTATGTTTGGATAATAAAAGACCAGCTAAACCTTTGTTTGACAGAACCTGTAGACAGATAAGGCAACATCTCAGAAAGATGGCTAGATCCCTTAAGGGGAGTCCTTCAGTCATAATAATAAATCAACATGCTTAAGCAGCAGTATAGATCTTGCTTAAAAGGAATAAATGGGACTACCAACAAGAGATGTGGAATAAGCTGGGAGAAGCGGTGGTGTGCAGGGATCAAGTGAGTTTCTGGGCCATAGTTAACAAAAGTTTTCCAGTTGAATATTCCACTCAGGAAAGCCATATTGAGCATTCTCTGTGGCAGGAGCATTTTAAAAATATCTTTAACTGATTTCAAGAGGCGAGCATTCCAGAACTCTGACTGAATATTCCAGGCAGGCATGAAGAGATATCACGCGATGCAATTGAAAGGTTGCTGGAGTGACTTCTGTCAAACAAAGCTCCTGGAGAAGATGGGATCCCGGTGGACCTTTTGCGGGAACACAGACAGTGGTGGACTCTGGTTCTCCACAAACTATTTAATAGTATCATCCAACATGGGAATGTTTCCCAGGGGTGGGTTACTAGCATTGTTGTGCCCATTCACAAAAAAGGAGACAAGGCTCTTCCAATCAATTATAGGCCAATTAGCCTTTTAGGCATTATAGCCAAGCTGTTTGCAAAATATCTTTTGGGGAGGTTAGAAGAGTGGGCTTCAGAGAACGCTATTTTTTTGGAAGAGCAGGCTGGCTTTAGAGCTAATCTGTCAACACTGGACCACTGCTTTGTGTTGGCACATATTGTGAATAAATATTCGAATATTGATTCGACAGGGCTCGGTTTTTGCTACCTTTGTGGATCTGCAAGCTGTTTTCGACAGCATTGACAGATCAATATTGTGGAAGAAACTAAGGGCGTATAATATCGATCCATGCCTTATACCTCTGAGCCAGCTGTTATATATGAATACCTGGCTTAGGGTTAGAGTTAGCCAAAAGGGTGATCTAAATGAGCCAATTCAAATGACCAATGGGGTTAAGCAGGGGTGCGTGCTGGCCCCTTTCCTATTTAATTTCTATATCAATGAAATTGTTTCTAGTCTGCAGGAGTGTGACGGTTACCCACCAGCTGTTGGAAGATGTCCGATGACAGTCCTCCTCTTTGCAAACAACATGGTTTTACTTTCCACCACGAGAGTTGGCATGTATCGCCAACTGACTAGGTTGAATAATTATTGCAGTAATAACTATCTTACTATCAATCAGTCCAAGACCAAAGTGATAGTTTTTTCCAGGAAGAGGAAAAAATTCAGTTGGTTTTTTAATTCGGAACCAGTGGAGCAGGTTATTAGATATAAATATCTAGGAATGTGGTTTTCACAATCTGGTAGTTGGAAGTCTCATTTGGACAGTGTTAGGATAAAAGCTGACCAAACTACAGGTGGACTCCTGAAATTTTGGAGATGGGGGGGGGGGTAAACAGATAGCTCCAGCACTTAAGTTGCTACGTGATAAGCTGATCCCCCAAATGTTGTATGGGGTGGAGATATGGGGGACCATGAATACAGATCTCCTTGAATTTGTGCAAAATAAAGTCCTAAGAATGGTATTAGGAGTTCCCTCTAGCTCCCCAGTCATTATGTTAAGAGCAGAAACAGGTATCCCCCCTGATCACTTCTAGAGTTAGAACTTTGTTCCTGGGCTATTGGCTCAGAGTCAGGGAAATGGAGGCCGGGAGTCTTCCAGTCATCTGTCTGATCAAACAGTCTAATGTGCTTGCAAAGTACCAATGGTATAAGATGGTAAAATGGGCATCTGACTCAGCTTGGTCTTACATCAACAAGTCTGAGACATTATTCTCGACTTCAAGCGAAGCAGTTGATTAACAGCAGGTCAGCTGATGTTGTCCTACAGGTAGAAAGAGCTACATTAGTAGAACAGAAAATTGCATGTTGGTACTCTTTGTTTAAGACCAGTTTTGAACTTGAACAGTATCTTGTTGATATATCGAATTTTAAAACAAGGAGAGCATTAACCACACTGCGGTTCAATATGATGACCACCAACGTGCTTGAAGGGTGGTATCAAAGAGTTCCTCTAGAGCTGAGAGTTTGCCTTTGTGGAGGATCTGATGTAGAAGATCTCCAACATTATTTGTTTTTCAGTCCTCTCTACATCAGATTATGGGAAACTATTCTGGGCCAGTGGCAATAAGGAAAGGAGTACTGGAATCCACAACTTTTAATTTCATAACTGTTGGCTAACTCCAACAAAGATATGGCCAGAAAAGTTGCTAAATTGGTCTTAATGATGAAAGTGACAAGAAGGAATTTCAAAGAGGGTCTCAGTTTGACTGCTCAGTAGGGATAGTAGGTTATCTTCTAATGGAACTGAGGGCATAGTTGACTTCAAAATTTAAACCCTCCTTTTGTCTGTGTCACATTGTCTGGGTTTTTTTCCGAACATCCATTTATATCATTAACTACTTCTTCGCTCACTGGTATATTTGTTAACAAATGGAATAAGGAAGTGGAGGTTGCCAAATATATGTGGGCCAAATATATGTGGTCTGGGTATTAAGTTATAGTTAACAAGGCCCCCCGAACTATGACAAAGAGGGAATTGATTGGTTGTCGAGTCGATGCTTGTATTCATACATCGTAAGGGGCCAAGTGTTGTTAATACAAGCCCCGTGCAGGGCAAGGCATATTTAAAGTATATTAAACATCATTAATGTTGCTGTTGTCTCTGCCTTTTGTTTAGACTGTTGAACATCTTTACTAAGTATTACTGCAATTTGGATTTCTATTGGATTTTGTTTGTATGATTATTGTGACTTCTCACTATTTTCAGTTGATTACATTTTATTTTGTTTCTGATGTACTTTAAGTATGAAGCAGTAATGGAAATGTATTTTATAATATTGTTTTTTCTTTTAATGTATTTAGGTTATAATCTGTGTTTTGATACTTTGTTATGACCTAATGGTCAAAACAATAAACTTTTGATTGATTGTCAATAAATCTCCCTTATTTGTATAGGAGTAACCCCTTTCTGGGTTGTGGTCTAGGAGGGAAATTCCAGCTGGCTGGCAGTGCATCACATCCTCTGACTGATCCCAGTGGACATGCACAGACCCTTTGAATAAATTAGGCTAATTCCCCCTAAATTTAAGAGGTCGTTTGGATATTGGGGTACCAGCCCCCAATATTCACTCATGGAGTGGGTCCATGTCCTAACAGAGTGTAGAAACCGTGTACACTGCCATTGCCAACACATACACTGCCATTGCCAGCAGAAGCTGCTAGGCTTGAGATCGGCCCCACCAACTCCATCTGGTGAAAAGACTGCAACCCTTTTTATCAGAGTTAGACTTGGCCACATCTATCCATGCCTTCGTAACCTTGAAGGCATTATTACTGGCTTCATGCCAGTAATCTAGATTACTAGATTAATTATTGCAATTAATTAATTGCATGCTAGATTACTAGATTAGTGCAATGCGCTCTATTTAGCCAGAGCACACACAAAATAGTCTTAAAGGGAGGCTGCTCTTGAAGAATATTCAGAAGCTGCAGGTGGTACAGAATGTGGTGGCCTGCCTTCTGACTGGGGTAAGTTGCCAGGAGACTATTATATCTGTGCTTCAGCCTCTTCACTGGCTTCCAGTATCTTTCTAGGAGCAATCATGATGCTGGTTTTGACCTCCAAAGCCCTAAATGGCTTGAGAACAACATAACTGAAAGACCACCTTCCCTCATGTCCCATCTTGATCCATAAGGTCATCCGAGAACAGCCTCCTGCTATTCCATTTGGGCACTAAGTGTGTACAGCCAATGCCCATGGTGAGGCTTCCTTGGAGGTGCCCCACAGCTCTGGAACTGCATTCCCATGGAAATTCGACAAAGCCCAAGCCTGAGCGTCTTCCATACAAAACCATCGGGGCTGTATCGCAATGCAAGACATACAAACAAGGTTGAGGAAACCAAAGCAAATAGTTGTGAATACATGCCTGGAAGACGCCGGTCCCAAAAAAATCAGACAGCATGCATTAATCCAAATCTTCATCATGATTCCATGGTAAGATCCCTTCTTGATCACGTCACTAGACTGTCAGTGTAAGGCTCTGCTTTTAGCTGCTTCCAGCACGCTCTGCATTGGGTGACAGTTTGTTTGAACCCTGAGGTCTGCATACCACACACAATGGCCTCCCATGCATCGACAATAGGCTTGGTAGAGTTCACCGTAAGATATGCAACCCTAGGACTCTGCTTGATGCATCTCAGGAGACATGTGATCTCCTTTACACACCATTGTTTGCCACACATGCTATGGAATGAATGGGCAAATGCCAAATAGCAACAAGCTGCAACACACTGTGCAAGAAAGAGCCTGTGCGGCCACAGGTAAATTGTTGACCAGTCATCATAAGGCAAACAGTTGCTCACAGCACCACATGTGGCTTGGTGATATAACTGCAATATGGGGTGCCCTATAATAGCTTCACCCATGAAGAGCCTTGTTGCATAGATAAGGGGACAGTGTTTTCTTAAGTATGCAACCAATGCACGCTATTGATGACACAGATGGATCTGTGATAAAAGTCTAAATAAACGTGGATGTTCGACAACATAGAGCACACCATCACACACTTAACAGAGTTATTCATTACTAGTATGTGTACTGCACTTTCATAATACTAGCAAATATTCAGTCACAGCTAAATCTATTACAAACAGGAAGCAACTCTGTGGAGTTGAATGGTGAACCTATGAAGACCATAGTTACATATTAGATGGCCTGGTATGAAAATCACATATACTGTGAAACCTACAGGACCTCGATACTACATACGTCCATATCACAATCACAGAGCCGTACACCATACCCGGATCGTGAGTGTCTAAAAGTAGTGCAATGTTACATGGTGCCTTGTGGCAACACCCCTGGGATCGGGAACAGGGACAGCACCCACACGGGGACCAACTATCATCAATGGACGCCTGGGAATTTGAACATAGTCCACCAGTGTAAGCACATTCTGTAGAACAGTCATGTTGTATAACATGCATGTTGCAACACCTATATGGGCATCTGTGTCCGGGGATGAAAGGATACGCCCACCGGACGCATCTAGACAATGGAAAACTCATCTTCAGTTGGCCGAATGTTCTTTCAATGATGTTCCATATTCTCTTATGTGACCTGTTGTATGCTATCTCAGCCTGTCCTCTGGGCCATATGTATGGCGTGACAGATAGTGTCTGAGCAGGTAACCATGATCTCCTGGAAGAGGAACATGTAGATAGGTTACATGTGACTTCTGCAATATATCACTGTATGCAGGTTACGTGGTACTCTACCACAAGTCAATGTGCTATTGCATACACTTACCCAACAACCATCCGTGACCAGGCTGCCATCCTCCTTAACTTGCCACCCGTGCAAGTATTAACTTCGGTTAATTATGGACTCAGATAATTATTAACATTTGTAGGTCAACCAATTTGTATTGGGTCTCCAGGACCTTGATAAAGATGGTGATTTCAATCCACTGGTACCTGGAAAGTTCATATATAAACATCAGTAAATTAACCAAATAGAATTGGTCGTCCAGGTTCTTGATAAAGATAGTGATTTCAATCCACTGGTACCTGGGTAATCCATACTAATGTGACAATTGAGCAGGAAAATAACATAACAGATGTGAATGCTTGCATGGGTGGCAAGTTAAGGCAGGTGCACATGCATACAGTGGTACATCATTTGTGTAGGAGAGGAACTGAAGCCTTAACTTTCAATTTCCAGGCCTTTTACTGCTTGATATGAATTGTTAGTGATGTGATTTCCTAAAGAGATTTTTGGTTTAGGAAATTGATCAATAGGAATTGTAGCATCTTAACTTATGTCCTTAACCCAATAGCGCTGCTGAAGCTCAGAGGCTGGCTGAATGACTACAGTGTGGGACTGGGAAGGAGCCACAAACTAGCAACCTGCGCGTGCCTTCCTGACTGCCCAGCATCTGGTAAAGGCAACGAAAAATGGGCTTCATTTTTGACACGCACCTCTCCTTTAAACCTTACATTGACTCTGTGGCCAAATCCTGCCGATTCGCTCTCCTCAACATTGCCCGCATTCGCCCCTTTCTATCTGTCTCCTCGGCCAAAATCCTTGTTCATGCCATGGTTATCTCTCGCCTCGACTACTGCAACCTCCTCCTTGCTGGCCTCCCTCGCTCCCACCTGTCCCCCCTTGTGGCGAT
>QEPC01000715.1:2217919-2229841 GCA_003113815.1 Sphenodon punctatus
GGGGTAGAGGGAGCAACTCCCCCTCGCGCAGACACACTCACCCACACACACACCCTTCTCTCTCTTACACACCTCTCACACACACATTCATTCTCTCAGATACACATTAATTCATTTGGTTTCTCACACATGCTCTCACCTCACACACATCCATTCAAGCTCACATACATGCTTTCACCTCTCTCTTTCACACACACACTCATTCAAGCTCACACCCATACATTCACCTTTCTCTCTTCACTCACACACCCATTCAAGCTTACACACACACTTAGATCTCTCTTTCACACACACCCATTCATATTCACACACATGCTCTCACCTCTCTCTCTCTTTCACACACCCCCATTCAAGCTTACACTGTCATACACGCTTTCATCTCTCTCTCACACAGACACCCATTCAAGCTTACACACACACTTTCATCTCTCTCACACACCCCTCAATCCCCATTCATACTCACATACTATCTTTCACACACACACACACACACACACACATTCAGTCTTAAACACACACTTTCATCTCTCACACACACACCTCAAACCCATTCATACTCTCATACATGCTCTCACTTCTCTCTCTCTCTCTCTCTTTCACACACCCATTCAAGCTGACACCCACATGTTCACCTTTCTCTCTTCACACACCCATTCAAGCTTACACACACACTTTCATATCAATCTCTTTCACACACACCCATTCATATTCACACACATGCTCTCACCTCTCTTTCTCTCACACACACACACATACAGACACATTCAAACACACACAGACACATTCAAACACACACACACACACACACACACACACACACACACACACACACACACACACACTCACGCTATGCCTGCACTGCTTCCTCCTCTGCTCTGGTTCCATCCCCCAGCCGCCACATAGCCTGCCTGGAGATCCGAGTCATCCTGGTGGCGAGGGACCCGCCGCCCTCCTCGCCACGCTACCTCAGCCTGCTCTGCTCCACTCTGCTGCCGCTCCTCGCGCTACCTCCTCCAACCTCCTCAGGCTCTTCTCTCAGCAGCACAGCACAGCACAGCACAGCATCAGAAGCAGGTAAGCAGCCTGCTGCTCGGCACGCTGTGTCCATGGGTCCTCTCTCCCAAGTTGCATGAAAGCAACTTCCGGGAGAGAGAAAGAGGGGCCAGCCAGGCACAGCACTGCGAGGAGGAAGGAGGAGGAGGTGGGGCCTCACCTACACCTCAGCCGTGGGTGGGTGTTCTGGGGGTGGGGGGCCCCGCGGTGCTGCATCTGCCTGTCAGTGCAGAGCGGCGCCGCGCCGACCTGAGTTCCCCCCCACTTTAAAAAAACAACCCAAAACAATTTCTATACTCTCAACTCCCCTAAACCACGGGGGTACCCCAAGCGCGGGACCCTGGGCGGCCGCCCCTAGCTGCCCCGCGGTAAGGCCAGCCCTGCTCTCTTTGCATCCTTCCTGTATGGAAGTGTTGCAAAGATGGAACCTGCAGGAGGGTGCTCCCAACTGACCTTAGAGGTCATAAGGAGAAAAAAGGGTAGTGAGAGGTGGTCCTTTAGATATGTAGGATCCAGGCTGTTTGGGACTTTATGGGTCAAAACCTGCACTTTCAATTGTGCTCGGAATGCTATCAGTAACCTGTGCAGGCTTTGGAGCACTGGTGTAATGTGCTTCCAGCTATTCACTCCCATTGGGAGGCAGGCCACTGCATTCTGCACTAGCTGCAGCCCCTGAACAGTCTTCATGGGCAGTCCCACACACAGCACATTGCAGCAGTCTAACCTTGAGGAAATGAAGGTACGGATGAGTGTTGCCATTTCTGAAAGAGAGGGGTAGAGCTTAAATGAGTATCCACAAAAACTATTTGACACCACCATTTGGTCGGTGGAAAACACAGTACAATATAACATAATATTACACAGGAGACAAACAACAAAAAAGAAAGATACTGCCAGCCAGCATCATACATTGATTATAAACCAGATACTGAAATTCTCTGTACTGGTCTTACCTCTACCCTTCCCACCCCATCACATCACATCATCAGCATCATATCCACTTAAACTAGGCCAAATCCTGTACCTCCTCTTAATACTCTGAGGCATGCCAAACAGAGGGGACCTCCTCTAAATCTCTGCTTGAACCATAATTCTTCTTTTGGCCAACGTAAACAGGAAGTTGGATACCTTGTGCACTGTCTTTTCATTAGAATTGGCCAAAATATACTCCAATTTTTATCTTGATTCCACCAAAAAGCCCCAGGGGGGAAAATCCCCCGAAACTGGGAGCTAATATCTTTAGTTAGTATGCAGTCAAAGATACTGGGGTAGGTCTTCAATAGGCTGATTGCAGTCACATAGCCTTTGACTATAGGGGGTCCCTCTCAACCACCCCTCTACCAATTTGGAGGGTATCAGCTGGAATCTGCCCAATGTGAGGGCCTTTCTCAGAGCAAAATTGGTTACACAATCAAGATAAGGCTCAAACTGATGCATTGTTTTGAACTTCCCATAATGGGGGGCAACCACTGATGCCGTTGCTTGTGATATGTCTTCTTGTTTATGGATATCCGATAGATGAGATCCAAGGACTCTTTTCAATAGTCCCTCTGGATATCCCTTCAGAACATCAAAGGAAAAGCCAATTTTACTCATAAGATGGCTGAGACGTGCCCTCCATGTATACCTATTTTTAAATCCTTCTGGTTCCTCCCAGCAAGCATACGGCAAGGTGTCTTTGGGCATGTTGATCAGTCTTGACCAAAAATTACAGATGGTCACCTGAGCCCTGTGCTCCACTGAGAGAACACCTGTTTCTGTCCTCAGGAGAGGTACCGGTGTATACATTGGGACCACCAGGGGCCTTCTAAGTATCTTGTTTTGAATTGATTCCAGAGAGGACACATCAAAGCCCCACAGTTCAGCTCCATACAGTCAGGAATACCCATTGAATTTCCAGTACACAAACTGAACTGAATATTTTGCGTATTTTTCGGTACTCAAACCAGTTTTTGATTGGGTACCTAAAATACTAAAATATCAATAATTGGTATACTCATTTTGTCCCAGATTTGTAGAAATGTTTAGGTATTATTTTGGTTTGTCTGGAAATTTGGGTACCTAAAGTGGTACCCAAAAATGTGGGTATTAACTGTGGGTACCAACCAAGTACCTGTTTCAGCTCTAAAAGGTGCACAGCCTCCTCACTAGAAGATGTTGATGAAAAGCACAAACTCATGTTCTAGATGCAATTCGGGATTCAAGCGCACCCCATGACTGCGAACCTGAGTAACCAGAGGAGGCTGTACCCTATCACTGCTGGGTATTCCAGCCCCGCCACCCCACGATCGTAAGCCCAGTCAGCCATCCTCACTTCAGTTTTGTTTGGATTCAGCTTCAATTGTCTTGCCTAAAACCATTCCCTCTTGGCAGCTAGGCAGTGAGTAAGCACTGCACAACCTGGGTTGGATGAGAAAGATAGAGAATTTTGTAATTATTTCTGTAATTCAGAGACTATAAATTGAGATGTGAATCTAGTTTCTGATGTTCCCCATTGTGCTCACAAGAACCATAAACCTATATGAAGCATATAGAGCAATGCTACAGGACAAACACATCAACTCAGAGCTGTCCAACGTGCAGCCTATGGCCCCATCTGACCAATAGTAGACTTCCATCCTGTGCGTGGTCTTAAAATTTAATATATATTTTTTTAAAATGCTATTTAATGAAATATAAAGTTTTAGAGTGATGCCATGCAATAACAGCTCAAAACTCTGCATGTTTAACATCTGCAGTTCAGGTTGATAGATATGTTTTTAAAAGCATTTGTCTAACCCTGCTCTACAGAAATAATGCACACTGGCTATGCAATGAGAGATTTTTGTGCAATCTGACCAATCAAGAAATTGCCATGAGTTAATCTGACCCACAATAGCCATGAAGTTGGTCAAGCCTGAGTTAAAGTACACAAAGTGGTGAAGAAAGGGAAATGATGAAAATGAAGAAAAGAAGATTTCTAGAATTACCAAACATACCACATGCATGGAAGTACCAAATGTACTAGCTGTACTAAAAATACTGAAAGCTGTTTCTGATCAGGAACCTGAATGAATTGTTGTGAAAAGAGTTGAACGAAAAAGTGGAAAATTGGTTATATTATATGTAAACAGAATTCGCTGCATTAATTAGTTTTCACTTCTTTCTTTCTTTCTTTCTTTCTTTCTTTCTTTCTTTCTTTTGACATATCCTGCTGTATCCTGAGGGCTCAGGGCAGGTTACAAAACATAACCAAGACCAAAATAGAATATTAGCGAGATCCAGCTAAAGGCAAAGGCTGGGAGCATGTTCACCGACATTAAACAGCAACGGGGAGGAAAGCGGGGCCCACCATAGTGCACCTCATCCAACAGAGAGCAATGCGGGGCACAGCAGACACAAATGCGGCTGTAAACAGGGAAAGATGCCAGGCAAACAGCCAGCTAGCATAAGCAAGGATGCCCTCCCTCCATCCTATGAAGAGTCCTAATCTTCTCTTCCGCCTCCCCTGACTCTGCTGTCTCTGCTCTCAACGCCTCTCTCTCCTCCACACTTGATTCCCATGCCCTCACTCTTCCCGCCCTGCCTTCTCCCACAACCCCCGTCCTTGGCTCACCCCTAGTATCCACCACCTCCGTTCTTGCACTTGTGCTGCTGAACGACTCTGGTGAAAATCCCATTCTCACGCTAACTTCCTTCACTTCAAATTCTGTCTCTCTCCACCCTTACTTCTGCTATCTCCCTTGCTAGACAACACTACTATGCCTCCCAAATTGAGTCCTGTTCTCGGGACCCTTGCCACCTGTTCTATACCTTTGACTCCCTCCTCAAGCCTCCCTGTACTCCTTCTTCTTCTCTTTCTGCTCAGGACCTTGCTTCCTTCTTCACCTCCAAGACAGACAAGATCCGCCTCGACATCGCTTCCCACTCCTCTTCTCTTCCCACTCCCATCCCTCTCCCTCCTCCCCCTCCTTCTATCTTGTCTTCCTTCTCCCCTGCCTCTCTTGAGAAAATCTCATCTCTGCTCTCCTCCTCCAACCCTTCCACTTGCCCCCTTGATCCCATTCCTTCCCGCCTCCTCACCTCCATTACTCCCACTGTCGCCCCCTCCTTCCTGCACATCATCAACCTCTTCCTCTCTACTGGCTCTTTCCCTTCTGCCTTCAAACATGCCACAATCTCTCCTATTCTCAAAAAGTCCACTCGACCCCTCTGACCCTTCTAGCTATCATCTTGTCTCACTCCTTCCTTTTGCTTCCAAGCTGCTTGAACGTGTTGTCTACTCCCGCTGCCTTGACTTCCTATCCTCCAACTCCTCCCTTGACCCCCTCCAATCTGGCTTCCGCCCCCTTCATTCTACTGAAACTGCTCTCGCTAAGATCACCAACGATCTTCTGGTGGCTAAATCTAAACGTCTCTATTCCATTCTTGTCCTCCTTGATCTCTCTGCTGCCTTCGATACTGTTGACCACTCACTCTTGCTGGATTCCCTTCACTCCCTTGGCTTTTGTGGCTCTGTCCATAACTGGTTCTCCTCCTACCTCTCTGACCGCTCCTTTAATGTGTCTCTCTCCAACTCCGCCTCCTCCTCCTTCCCCCTCTCAGTTGGTGTTCCTCAAGGCTCTGTTCTTGGCCCTCTCCTCTTCTCGATCTATACCTCATCCTTAGGCAAACTCATTGCCTCCCATGGCTTCCAATACCACCTCTATGCTGATGACACTCAACTCTATCTCTCTACTCCCTCTCTCTCTCCCTCTGTTCAAGCTCGTCTCATCAACTGTCTCTCTGACATCTCTACCTGGATGTCTCAACGTCAACTCAAACTCAACATGGCTAAAACTGAACTCCTTATCTTCCCCCCTCATCCTTCCTCTCCTTCCTCACTGTCAATAACTATTGATGGAGTCACCATCCTGCCTGTCCCCCAAGCCCGTAGCCTAGGCTTCATCTTTGACTCAGCCCTTTCTTTTAAACCCTACATTGACTCTGTTGCTAAATCCTGTCGCTTCTCCCTCCATAACATTGCTAAGATTCGCCCTTTTCTCTCTGTCTCGTCTGCCAAAACTCTTGTTCATGCTCTGGTCATCTCTCGCCTCGATTACTGTAACCTCCTTCTCACTGGCCTTCCCCGGTCTCACCTTTCTCCCCTCATCTCTGTCCAAAACTCTGCTGCCAGGGTCATCTACCTCGCCAGTCGCTTCGACCATGTGCAGCCCCTCCTCTCTTCGCTTCACTGGCTTCCCCTTCCTGAACGAATCCTGCACAAGCTCCTAGTCTTCACCTATAAAGCTCTTCACAACCTTGCTCCCCCCTACCTCTCTGCACTTATCGCCCTCCATACTCCAGCCCGTGCACTTCGCTCCTCCTCTGTCCCTTCTCTCACCCTTCCATGCCTTCCCTGCTCCCCTAAGCGCCTTTGTCCCTTCTCACTTGCTGCCCCCCATGCCTGGAACTCCCTCCCTGTCCACACCCGCCTTGCCCTCTCCCTTCATACCTGCAAATCTTTCATTAAAACTCACCTCTTTCACTCTGCTCTGTCTGACTCTTTAACCTGCTGAGCCACTATTTCCTATACCTACAGTCTGTTTACCTTTATCCTTGCCACATGGACCTACCTGCTTTCATTCTCATCATAACCAAGCCATGTACGTGCACCTGAGACCTCGCATCTTCATGAATGTTAGACCCCTTGTCTCTCCCTCTGTTCCCCTTCCTATGACTCTCCCCCAGCTCCTGTCTCTCAGATTGTAAGCCCTAGGAGCAGGAACCGTATCTATTTTATTACTTTGTAAAGTGCCAGGTACACTGCTGGCACTATATAAATGTTTGTTAATAATAATAATAACATACATGGGGAGGGCAGAAAAGCAACTGAACCACAGCAAAGAAGTAGGTGGGACAAAGCATGCATTCAAATAGTGAAAGGTTTATTTGAGAGACAACACAAGGAGACACGTAGAATAGATTAGAAGAAGAAAGAAAGGTGGTCCCTCGCAGTGCAACAAAGGAAGAACAAGGTGAGAGGAAACGGAGAACACTGTCACCAATGAAAGAGGTGAAGGTGGTGCAACAGACTACAGCCGATGTCAGTTGATAGTGACGTCAGAAGCAATGAAGGTCAGCAACAACAGCTGCACACTAGAATGCAGAGGTCGTTACAGATCCAAATCCAATGAATAAGCACATTACAGTTGGGTCCGCATTGCGGAACCATGATAACAGCTGCAATACACATAAAACATATGTCAATCACACACCGCAGACATCAGCAAGAAAGACAAAACCACACAGAAGAGTGAACAGAGGTAGCAGGGATGAGGGAAATGGCAAAAGAAAACAGCACAGCCTACCTGAAGCAGCACCACTACACCATCTACATGGAAGCAATAATCAGAGGTGCCAGTAGCAGCCACCACCAACCCCAAAGATCCCCAGTGCACATCATACAATGAGGTGAACAGCAATATGAAATACTAGGTAAGACTGCAACACCCCCATGCGGAAAGAATGATGGTCCATGAGATGAAACCAGTTCTGCATGAAACCCACAGCAGCACACAGTAGCACAAGGGGGCAGGGGGAGAGGACACAGTCGCAGGGTGACAGTGCATTGATCCATATCAGTGTGACACAGCAAAGCATCAGAAAACATATACCACAAAACCCCCCTCAATGGCATCAGTAACAACAAGAGCAGCACAGTAGATGGAAACATGAGAGAGAAGGAAAAAGTGGGCACAGTACCAGGAAATACCAATCACAGATGATGCCCACCACAAAAACATGAGGCCCTCGTTCGCTGGCCACACTGAATCAGCACAGGCTCACCTTCCTGCTGTACATCATCCTGACAGTCACAGGAACGCACTCTAGGTGCATTCTACATAGCCATCAATGACCCCTGCTTTAGCACCAGCTGCTGATGTACATCACCAACACTGCCGACCAAGTCATCCAGTATGTAACATGTTTGACATTGCCCCCTGCCCCAGTCCTGTCAAGCAGCCTCAAACCTATTCCATAGATCACCCAGGTAACGAGGAAATGGCTTCCCCATGCGATCGATGTGCACCCTTGCCCCATGGATACGACGTCTCGACTGATGGCAGTGATAACCCCTGCACCGAG
Organism: Sphenodon punctatus; assembly: GCA_003113815.1. NCBI lineage: Eukaryota > Metazoa > Chordata > Lepidosauria > Sphenodontia > Sphenodontidae > Sphenodon > Sphenodon punctatus. The sequence goes on from QEPC01000715.1 coordinate 2,226,080, forward strand.
GTGCTGGAGGGCTCAGTACACGTCCAACACCATGGGAGGCATGACATACAACATGAGTGTCCTCAGCATCTGTGCTGGGTGAGGCACTGGCATCTTCATCAAAATAGATCCATCATCAGATGTAAGGAGCATGACATCACTCTCAACCTTCGGATCAGATTTCTGGTCATTGCTACCCAGCTGCTGAACGTCATATGGCACAACACTATTGCTGACACCATCCATGCAAAGATCAGTGAGCAACATAGAGGGACCATTAGTATTTTATTTATTTCTTTTTCATTTCTTTATTTATTTCTTTATATTTTTTAGTTGCTCCCTTATGCCATGGCATCTCAGGGCTACTTACAATGGCAAAGTCTCAACAATAAAGATTTTAAAATGGAAACAACAATATCATTTTAAAATTCTATAAAACACATTCCCCCCCCCCATCCTCCCCTCCGAAGACCTGGGCGAACAGCCAGGACTTACAGGCTTGGCGAAATGCCAACACCCCCCGCTGGCTTCTCTCCAATAGGAATTAATGGAACCACCCAAGGACAGTCCCGTCCAGACCCCTCAGAGCTCGCAGTCATCTCAACAGCAGCCCATGGTCCATGGTATCAAAAGTGGCTGAGAGATCTAGCAGAATCAGAGATGTTGAACATCCTGCATCCATCTCCCAGCGGAGATCATCCACCAAGGCCACCAACACCGTCTCTGTACCATAGCGAGGGTGGAATCCAGACTGAAAAATGTCGAGGAAACTGATGCTGTCCAGATGACCCTGAAGCTACAGTGCCACCACCTGTTCAATAATCTTCCCTAAAAAGCGGAGATTAGAGAAAGGTTGGTAGCTGGCGAATGAGTCCACATCCAAAGATGACTTCTTCAACAGGGGGCGCACCACAGACTGGGTGATATTCTCCTCTGTTGAAGGGATGTGTTGACAACCCTCGCCAGCACCGTCCCCAGAGTCTCCCTGGAGGCTTTCACCAACCAGGATGGGCATCGATCTAATTCGCAACTGGTGGGTCTGACCGGCCCCAGGACATCCACCACATCGGCTGGCGTCACTTCCTGAAACTCATCCCAAGAAGATGGACGAGACGGGGCCTCCATAGCCTCACGCTCTTCTCCCACTGTTCCTAATCCAGTGTCAAAGTCACTCTGGATCCGAGCGATCTTGTCTACAAAGTAGGTGGCAATGTACAACACTCCATGCGGTTAGCAACCTGTTCTCGCTGGCCTTGACCATCTCCCACCACATCAATGTAATCAGATTCATATACAGGGGTATTTCTGTGTGATACATTAAGACCGTGTTTTCCAACAGCAACTGCACCTGGTTTCCTGGGAGGTGGTCTGTCAGACACATAGCCAATGTACCGTATAAATGTGATTAATTCATCAGATTCATCGCTATGCAGTGGGTTGTGATGTTTGTGGGAAGCTAAGTCCTAGTATGTGCCTCACTATCCAAGATGGTGGTAGTCCTGGCAGGCATGCACGCAGCCCAGAATAGCAGGACCTTTGAAAGTTTCAGAGGGCAGCCGCGGCAGCATAGGAGAGGTGTGGCCATCCAGGAAGAAAACAGGTTGGTAAGCAGGGATCCAACGCATCGGGCGAGATGGGGTACGTGTTGTCTCTTTGTGTCTGTGCCTGACTCTGTGTGTGTGTGTGTGTATGTGTGTGTGTGTGTGTGTGTGTGCCTGACTGCATGTGTGTGTGCCTGACTGCATGTGTGTGTGCCTGACTGCATGTGTGTGTGCATGTGTGTGTGTGCGTGTGCCTGACGCCGTGTGTGTGTGTCTGCCTCTCTGTGAGTGTGTGTGTGACTGCCTGTACATGTGTGTCTGCCTGTCTTTGTGCATCTGTGTGTGAGACTGCCTGTCATGCATGTGTGTGTGTGTGCGTCTGTGTGTGTGAGACTGCTTGTCTGTGTGTGGTGTGCACATGTGTGTGTCTGACTGCCTCTGTGTGTGTGTGTCTGACTGCCTCTGTATGCATGTGTGTGTGTGTAACTCCCTGTGTGCGTGTGTGTGTGACTGCCTCTGTATGCATGTGTGTGTCTGTCTGCATTTCTGTGTGTGTGTGTATGTATGTATGTATGTGTGTGCCTCTGTGTGTGTGTGTGACTGCCTTTGTGTGTTTCTGTCTGCCTCTGTGTGTGTGTGTGTCTTTCTGTGTGTATGTGTGTGTTTCTGTCTGTCTGTCTGCCTGCCTGCCTCTGTGTGTGTGTGTCTGACTCTGCCTATGTGTGTGTGTATCTGTGTGTGTTTGTACATCTGCCTGCCTCTTTCTGTGTGTGTGTGTGTATCTGCCTCCATCTGTGTGTGTGTCTGTGTCTGCCTGCATCTTCCTATGTGAGTGTATGTGTGTTCAGGGCCGGCCTTACCACGGGGTGGCTAGGGGCGGCCGCCCAGGGCCCCAAGCTTGGGGGGGCAGTTTTGGGGGGGGTGAGAGTATAGATTTTTTTAAAAAAATAATTTATTTATATTTTTTTTAAGTGGGGGGGACTCAGGTCAGCACGGTGCCGCTCTGCACTGACAGGCAGATGCAGCACCGCGGGGCCCCCACCCCCAAACACCCACCCACATCTGAGGTGCAGGTGAGGCCCCACCTCCTCCTCCTTCCTCCTCGCAGTGCTGTGCCTGGTTGGCCCCTCTTTCTCTCTCCCGGAAGTTGCTTTCATGCAACTTCCGGGAGGGAGAGAGGACCCATGGACACAGTGTGCCGAGCAGTAGGCTGCTTACCTGCTGCTGACGCTGTGCTGTGCTGTGCTGCTGAGCGAAGAAGAGCCTGAGGAGGTTGGAGGAGGTGGCGTGAGGAGCAGCAGCGGAGTGGAGCAGAGCAGGCTGAGGCAGCGTGGCGAGGAGGGGGGCGGGTCCCTCGCCACCAGGATGACTTGGATCTCCAGGCAGGCTATGTGGCGGCTGGGGGATGGAACCGGAGCAGAGGAGGCAGCAGTGCAGGCACCGCGTGAGTGTGTGTGTGTGTGTGTTTGAATGTTTCTGTGTGTGTGAGAGAGGGACAGAGAGAGGTGAGAGCATGCGTGTGAATATGAATGGGTGTGTGTGAAAGAGATTGAGATGAAAGTGTGTGTGTAAACTTGAATGGGTGTGTGAAGAGAGAAAGGTGAACATGTGAGTGTGAGCTTGAATGGGTGTGTGTGAAAGAGAGGTAAGGTAAGAGCATGTGTGAGAGTATGAATGGGTTTGAGGTGTGTGTGAGAGAGATGAAAGTGTGTTTAAGACTGAATGGGTGTGTGTGTGTGTGCGTGTGTGTGTGTGTGAAAGAGAGTATGTGAGTATGAATGGGGATTGAGGGGTGTGTGAGAGAGATGAAAGTGTGTGTGTAAGCTTGAATGGGTGTCTGTGTGAGTGAGAGATGAAAGCGTGTATGACAGTGTAAGCTTGAATGGGTGTGTGTGAAAGAGAGAGAGACAGGTGAGAGCATGTGTGTGAATATGAATGGGTGTGTGTGAAAGAGAGATCTAAGTGTGTGTGTAAGCTTGAATGGGTGTGTGAGTGAAGAGAGAAAGGTGAATGTGTGAGTGTGAGCCTGAATGGGTGTGTGTGTGAAAGAGAGAGGTGAAAGCATGTATGTGAGCTTGAATGGGTGTGTGTGAGGTGAGAGCATGTGTGAGAAACCAAATGAATGAATGTGCATCTGAGAGAATGAATGTGTGTGTGAGAGGTGTGTAAGAGAGAGAAGGGTGTGTGTGTGGGTGAGTGTGTCTGCATGAGGGGGAGTTGCTCCCTCTACCCCGCTCCCCCT
>QEPC01000715.1:2230347-2300827 GCA_003113815.1 Sphenodon punctatus
TCCCTGTGTTTTGGGTTTATAAATTATTTATTTTAAGCTTGATGTGGATGTAGACTGTGTTTTCTTCCATCCGATGTTAACCCTTGGAACTCCTTGCTGCTGTGTTTTGCCAGTGTTTGGGGGTTTATAAATTATTTATTTTAAGCTTGATGTGCATGTAGACTGTGTTTTCTTCCATCCAATGTTAACCCTGGGAACTCCTTGCTGCTGGGTTATGCCATGCCACTGGCCTACCATCCCCTTTACTCCACCTACCATCCCCCTGGCTCTGCCCCTAGGCCCGCCAGCCCAGCCTTACTGCCCCAGTGCCCCTCCAACATCAAAACCCACCAGCCGCCCCTGGGGAAGCACGTGGAGCTGAGGGGGCCCCGCATTTTGTGTTCACCCAGGGCCCCGCAATTTCTAAGGCCGGCCCTGAAAGAGATGTCTTCTCAGTGGTGGGGGCCCCACAGCATTGGCACTCCCTCCCCTTGGAGGTTTTCCAAAGCCCAAGTCTGAGCATCTTCCCGAGGCGATGCAAGACTTTCTTGTTTGACCTGATATTTAACAGACAGGTTAGTATTTGGGATGCATTTTAACAGAATTTTATGGCTTTATCTCTGTTTATATATAAGTTGTTAGGTATCATGTGCCTATATAAGTAGTGCCTATATATAAGTTGTGCCTATTTATAAATATGTGCCTGTATATATAAAAAAAAAATCCCGGTAGAGGGCAACTTCTATACAGAATGCATCAAATTTAAACATTTAGATCTACCTTTGGATCCACATTTCAGGCATCCTGAAGGTCAAGAGTATTTGGATGGTAAGTCTGGAGTTTGTCTATTTGAAAATAGATTGCTATATTGGATTTGATTCTCCATTGGAATTGGAATTCCACTAAAATGAAAGTATGTTTGAGATCCAACGCTTTCATTGAGGCCCACATTTTATTAAATTATTTATTAAATTATTTCAGTTACAAAGGAGGCTTAGCTTCCTGATACAGAAAGAAATAGCAAAAATGAAGTCTGTCTGTATAATGGCATGTGCTCCCACTATCATAAAAAAAGCTTTAAGAAGACTTCTTTAAACGTTGGCATGTGTTGGTTGGACCTTTGATGAGCTACAGAATATGGAGAAGGCCATGACTAATGAAGTAGATTCCTCAGGAGCATCTTCAATTAGAACTATGCCTTGTGAGGTGAGACTTAACTTACACTGCCATTTGGCATATTGTAATTGTAATCTGTAGGTAATTGAAGGCTTTAGTCTCTAGGGCTGTCGAGTCTCCATCTTCAACCAGGACTAAAATCATTTTAAAAGTTATAAGTTAGAAAAGTCAGGAAAAAGAGCATATTTTTGGCAGCATGAAGAAAAGGATTCTTTCAGTGAACACTCTTTCATATTTATCTAGAAGGCAGATCAAAGGTTAGCTAAATTTATATTATAATAACTCTGACAAGACACCTGCATTTACATTTGCAATTATTTCCAAAATGTTTGACCTTAGTCCGCATCCCATAAACCAAAGAGGGCTCCAAAAAGACATTACATCAAGAAGCTAGCATTAATAAAGACCGTTCACTGCACAATTCAACATGAGGTGTTCTGGCTGTCAACAAAATTGTATGACAGTGTTCACATCAAACAAGTAATCCGGTTAATGAGGCATATCTCAGGAACTAGCTGAGAATGTAAGTGTATGAGTGATAGAGGTACTTTGTTGTGTGGATTAAGAGAATATTAATCAAGGCAAGGTATGTTTTCTCACTGCTTTGACAGAAAGATTAGGTGGCATGGGAGTGTTCAACAACACTTCTGAGTATACAAAGCCTATTTGTCTTGCTTTTTTAAAAAACAAAATAGTTCTTGAAAAGGCAAAATAACCTGCAGAAATTCCTATCCATTTTGTAATGATCTCTTTCATCATCTTTCATTAATTTCTTTGTTCCAAAGCATCATTAATCGACTGGTTACACACTCCAAAGGAATAGTTGAACTATCTCAATTTGGAGGAAATTAAGCCTACTTATTACCAACAAAATCATTGTCTTCCTTTCCAAATTCCCCTGTGGTTTCATATATTTAGGATATCTCGCACCTCCCAGTCAAAACTGTGCTGAGCACTATTAAACAGTGACTATGGCTGAAAACGGACATGACACTAACTCCACTTTAACACTGTTTTAACATTTCTAATGCATGTTGCAGGGCTGTATTGGTACCCTATGCAACTCTGCATCATGTATATGAAATGTTAAACTGGAGTTAAAGTGGAGTTAGTGTCATGTCTGTTTTCATCCTATGTTTGGCCCCAGAGCCAGCTGCATTTCATTGCCCTGAACAAAATATAATTTGTGTAACAAATACAAAAAATGCTTTTAATTAAAAGGAGCTATACAAAATTAAAAGGTTACACATCCTCCATTGAATTTGAGGTGTGTGTGTGACAATCCCCTGCCTTTATTTAGGTCCCCTAAAGCATCTACACTGGCATCGATGCTGCTGCCATGAGTGTTGCAAGGTGCCAAAATTAAGCCAGTGACTGGTTCCTGCATCACTCTGCTCTCTGACAGCATTTGAATTATTTGGCAGTATTATTTTTATTAGCAAGGCAGAGTACTCATAAAAATAAAAACAATAGATAGATAGAGAGAGAGAGAGAGACAGAGACAGAGAGAGAGAGAGGCCCAAATTCAACAAAGGGCTTAAGCACAGGATTTATTTCTAATCTGTAAAATAAGCAGCATTGAGTAAAAGGGTAGTGGGACAGTATGCTTTGTGTTTGTTGATAGAGCCCCTCCCTGTACTCCAGTATCATTTTAAAGGAGAAATATTTTTCAGGAAGGAGAAGAGCAAAGTTTTAAAATCTGTCATTTCTTTTCATTAAAAAAAATCATAAGCCCAGGTTTCTAGGAGAACGATACCATCTTTATTATCTGGGGGGAAGGGGGTGTGAATCCTCTGGCTCCTGCCTAACTATATCTGTGCCTCCAGAGAAAACAATCTAATCATAAAGATTACCTTGACTAGCGCCTTGCATTACAGTCACATAGGCTTCATACTAATGAGAACCACAGCTGAGGCTGTCAGAAAAATCCCTGGGGAATGACACTGATGTACAGAGAAAAAGATATTCTCTATTATGGTTGCGGTTGTTGCCATCGCTTCAATTTTTTAAGTCTATGGCAATTATCACTGTGGTGATGGTGAGAAGGATGTGGAGAAAGTGCAAGGGGAAATACTTCAGAATACTCCTCTGGCAGATTCTTGGAAGGGACCAAAACTGTTTCAAAACTGGACAATATGTTTATGGAAGGAGTTTAGCTAGAAAAGTCTGGGATTAGCTTGTTTTGTGCTTTATGTAACTTAAACAAATAAATAAATGTAAATGTATATCTTCCCCTTGCCACAAAAGCTAGGGTGGCTAACATAATAAATGTAAAATTAAAATACAGAATGACATTAAAAGTACCAGGAAAAAAATACAAATTTTTATCCCCAACCTCCTCTCCCCACCTGCCAGCCACATCATCAGACAGAAAAGTCTTGCATTGCCTCCAGAAGACACTGAGGCTTGGGTTTTCATAAGCATAAGAACATAAGAAGTGCCATACTGGGTCAGACCAATGGTCCATCGAGCCCAGCATCCTGTCTCCGACAGTGGTCAATCACAGGGGCCTGGGAGAAGCACCCAACAGGTCACCGTGCTATCCATTCTCTGTGGGTCATCCCCAGGCTCCTGACAGTAAAGGGTTTTGTTCCCCAATTCTATCCAGCTAATAGCTGCTAATGGAACTATCTTCCAGAAACTTGTCCAAACCTCTTTTAAACTCAGCTATACTGCTCGCCTTGACCACCTCTTCTGGCAGTAAATTCCACAACCTAATTGTACGCTGAGTGAAAAAATACCTTCTTTTGTTTGTTTTCCCTCTGCCACCTGTGAGTTTCATGGAGTGTCCCCTAGTTTTAGTACTAGTTGAAAGGGTAAATAACCGTTCCCTGTCTACAAGTCCCACACCACACATGATGTTATGGACCTCTATCATATCTCCTCTCTGCCATCTCTTTTCCAAGCTGAAGAGCCCCAACCTATCAAGCCTCTCCTCATACGGGTGCTGTTCCATACCATAGATCATTTTTGTTGCCCTTCTCTGTACCTTTTCTAGTTCTGCTATGTCTTTTTTGAGATTGGGCAACCACCAGAACTGCACACAATATTCAAGGTGAGGTCGCACCATTGATTTGTATAGAGGCATTGTGACATCCTCAGTTTTATTCTCTATTCCTTTGTGAATAATTCCTAACAGTCTATTTGTTTTTTTGACTGCTGCGGTACATTGGGCTGAGGATTTCAGTGTATTATCCACAATCACTCCCAGATCCTTTTCCTTAGTGGTAACTCCTAGTTTAGTACCCAGCATTGTGTAATCATAATTTGGATTATTTTTCCCATTGTGCATCATTTTGCACTTGTCCGCATTAAATCTCATCTGCCATTTAGATGCCCAGGCACCCAGTCTTATAAGATCTTGCTGCAGCTCCTCACAGTCTGCTCGTGTTCTGACTACTCTGAATAACCTGATGTCATCTGCAAATTTGATCTCCTCACTCTTAATACCCTTTTCAAGATAATTAATGACTACATTGAAAAGAACTAGTCCCAGTACAGATCCTTGGGGCACACCACTTTTTACATCCCTCCATTGTGAAAACTGTTTAGTCCCACTATTTGCTTCCTATGCTTTAACCAGTTACCAATCCATAGCAAAACACTACCTCCTATCCCATGACTTTTTAATTTTCTCAAGAGTCATTTATGTGGGACCTTATCAAAAGCTTTCTGGAAATCCAGGTACACTATATCTGCTAGGTCTTCCCTGTCCACATGATTGTTTACGCCCTCAAAGAATTCCAAGAGATTAGTGAAGCATGACTTCCTTTGCTAAATTCATGCTGAGTCTTTGCCATTATGCCATGTTTATCAATATGCCCTGTGATTCTGTGCTTAATGATAGGTTCCACCATTTTGCCCGGCACAGACATCAAGCTTACTGGTCTGTAGTTTCCAGGATCACCTCTGGATTCCTTTTTAAATATTGGGTTTACATTTGCCACCCTCCAGTCCTCAGGTACAGTGCCAGATGCCAACGTTATGTTACAAATTACCACTGGTAGGTTTGCAATTTCACATTTGAGTTCCTTCAGAACTCTGGGGTGAAATCTGGCCCTGGTGATTTTTCGTATTAAGCTTGTCAATTTGCTCTAGAACCACCTCCAGGGTCATGCTGATTTGTGACAGTTCATTCAATTCATCACCTACAAAGTAGGGTTCCGGCATTGGTATCTCCCCAATATCCTCTGCAGTGAACTCCAGAGGAAGGGACTTCCAAAATACAAGGACTGCCATAGATAATAACTCTCTGTGCACCCTTACTTTAGGGACCTAATGGGTAAATGGTAGCTGCAAAAGGGTGGTCCCAGATGACCACAGGCCTAGGACGGAGCATATGGGAAGAAGTGGTATTTACCAGTCGTGGGGGTGAAATAGGTACCCAAAGTAATTTGAATAAAGTAGCAACCACCTTGACTGCAGAGAGGAATACAAAGCCCAGAGCCCATTGAACAAGGAGACTGTCACAGATAAGAGCATAGTTCTGAAATGAGAGCTGTACCACTGAGTCAGATAGAGGATCTGGGAGACAAACTCTGTAAATTCCCAAAAAGGAGTGAGGAACTTTTTCTCTCCCATGTATTCCTTTTAAAATTAATTCAAGATCTGTGGGGTGGGCTGCTTAGACATTAGGGGGCAGTGGTGCTTAAAGGTTTTTTTCATGATGCATGGATGTAGATTACAGACCATAGATCTATGGTCTGTAAGGAGAGGTTACAGACCATAGATCTATGTTATGGACCCATCCCCTGTCCTTGAGTGCATGTCCTCATCTCCATTCCCCTTCCCTGGGCTCAGTCTTTCAGTGATTAAGGGTCAGGATTGGGATCATGGGTGAGATCCAGGAGTTGTAAATGGTTCAAACAAAGGCTAGAAGTTCCTCACCTATTATTATTAACATTTATATTGTACAAGGTTGTTGGCATAAAAAGCCCAAGCAGGACTGGCACTGAATCTCTTGTGCATTGGCTATGGAGAAACTAGGCACAAGCTTTGTACAACAATCCTATTTAGGGTAGCCTTGTTACAAATTGCCACTCCTTGGCAAGCCTGTATATTTTAATTTTCTACTTTCATAACAAATATGACTGAAAAATAGAATTTAGTTTTGTCCATATTTCTGCCAGTCAATCCAAGTTCTGATGTTGATTTCTGCTGTTGAACCGTACTTTGTGATTGTCAAAAATTTAGTCTTGATTCTAGGGGGGCTGAACATGAAATGGACAGACCACCTGCAACTGTTGCAACCTTGTGCCTAGGCATATGAAACTCCAGTGACGCTCCTCACTCCCTTCTTCCTTCATTCTCATCATGTTGTGAGTGAGAGCTTATCTGCCTGTGAGACTGCAGATAAATATCACAGTAAGTGGAATTTCCCCTCTGACTCCCCCCTTTTTGACAAAAGCACTTCTTTTCATTTGTGGTGACAACAAGAAAAGCTATATGCTTAAGGAAGAAAATAGGTTTTGCACATCCCCCTCCCCGCCCCCTCCCCCGCCTGAGCTGACAAAGAGCCAGGTTGTGCTGTTTTTCCTGTGTATGAAAAGCCAAACTCTAATCAATAAATCACCAAATTTCAGGATCAGACTCAGGGTCCTGCACTGGGTCAAGCTCAACTCTCAAAATTCCCACCAACAAAACCCTCTTGATGGATTTGTAACCTCGCAATATAGTGGATCTAAAACCAAAAATGATTTCATAGTGTGTCACTGTTGCGAAAGAGATTGATATCATGTTAGGCTGCTTTTAGACAAGTAGTCAGGGAACATTAGGAGAAGCTGTCAAGGGCGTGTTTACACACACTGGAAGTGGCCACCCGCCATAGGAATTGGCGGCATGTCTGGCCTCCCACAGCCTCTTTGAAGACGTATTCTGGAAACCTCGATATCAGAGTTTCCAGAATGCATCTTCAAAGAGGCCACGGGAGGCTACGTGCACTGTCGATTCCTATGACGGGTGGCCACTTGCGGTGCGTGTAAATGCACGCTTCGCGGCTCCTCCTAGCGGCATGTTGAAGAACAGGCTTCGCTGGCTGCTCATCTAAAAGCAGCCTTAGAAAGAACTAAGGGTGTAAACAGGAGATGTTGCCCCACTTTTGCCCCATTATCCCTGGATTCACGAATACATCTGATAGGCAGCCACCAGATGTTCACTCAAAGAAGGCTGATGACGCCATGCAGGCAAATCCAGGAAAAGACAGGGCAACATGTTGCCCTGTTGCAGCCTCCTACCTGTTGGGAGGAGGCTACAGGCTCCCCCACAGCTGCGTCCATCGGTTGGGGTGTGGCCACCTGCACCTACATTCAGCACCATTGGGTATTTTTACACACAACAGGCAAAGGGTGTTGAAAGAATGAAGCAGGCAACCAACACACATGTACAGAAGTGTATGTACACCATGGCAACTGTCAACATGGATCTGAACACCAACTGAACACACCCTTAAAACATGCATTGCACTTACAGGTTGATTGCGGGTTTGGTTCCGATGTCCAAGGGGATCACTGGTGCATCGTCACGTGTAAATACATTGTGGGGCATGTTGGACCAAACTTCTGGTCACATGACCATATGCCGTAGCGTGCACTGCTGGTCATGTGAGAGGTGATGAGAAGAATGGGACATCATCCGGGACACCCAAGGGATCAGTGCATGCATAAAAAGATAAGGGGCAAAATCACAGGAGCCTAAAAAGCAACATGACTCAACACACTTTGTCCAGCCACCCATTCTGACACCTTTTGGAAACCCTGACTTATCTTGTATAAATATGTACGTGTGTTTCCTTTATGTGAAGCAACATTCATACAACACCCTTTCCCTATCACATGTAAACGCACCCATTGAGTTGTGGCCAGCAGTCTAGGGTGTTCAAGGAGAGACTGCAACTCTATGGTGGGGGGGGGGAAGGGGGAGTGTAGACAGACCATGGTAGGGAGGATTGCCTTGCCTGACCAGTAGTTGTGGTTTCACATGGAGTCTGCAAATGGCATCAGTGGGGAGGGGACTATGGAGTGACCACAGACTCTGGGGGCCTCCTCTCTTGTGTGTTAACACCCTAACAGAATCATCATAGTTTAGAGTCCATAACTATTGTACTACTATATGTAGCAATGGTCAGAATTCACTTGGAGTACTGTGCTCCATTTTTGTCTCTGTATTTCAAGAAGGATGTTGACAAACTGGATAGGATGCAGAAGAGAATGGCAAAGATGGCCAAAGGTTTGGTATACAAGTCACTCTCCTTTTCAGGGTGCTTTAGGCATGTAATGGTGAAATCTTTCACCTCAGTTTGGATTGTTATTACATTACTATTGCCCAAAGTCTACTATAGCAGAGAAGGAGGATGCCTATCAGGTTTTGGTAGAATCCCCAGTGACCCAACACTGGGATAAGTGAAGAGGGGCAACTCCGAAAATATGATGGGCTCTGACTGTAGTACTGCTTCATTTATTCTGCATAACAGACTCCTGCTTTAATAATATTCTGGATAATGGCTTGGCCTTAAGTACCTTCAGGATGAAACCCTGTGAGACCAGGAGATGAGAGGATAGTTACCTTCAGTAAATGCATGTAAGAACTTAGATATTAAAATGATTAGGGATTACTCAAGGAGAAGGTATTGAGAAAAGACTGGTGTTCTGTGTTTCTGCCTCCAGGGAAAGAAAGGATGACTCAGGTTTAGCTCAACCAGAAAAGCATGTTTGTAGGATCAGAGCCGAATCCAGACAAGTACAGATTATGTAATCACACAGGGCCCCGAGAACTCCAATATATCGGGACCATGAAGAAACTTGAAATGACAAGAGTGTGAAAAGCACTGGCATAAAATAAGGGCCCTTAGGGGACCTCAACCATGAGGGACCCTGGCCCACAAAGGGCCTGTGGCATTTCTGGAGAAAGCACCCAGAGATGGAGCCCATGAGTAAACTAGAAACAACATACATGTAAAAATGGACTTTTAGGGCCTGCAGTGCAGAGTGGCCCTGACCCTGAAATGGAAATAATGGGTATTTTCAGACATTACGAGATCACAGTGAACCACGGTCAATCCCGTGGCGGGGCCAAAGAGCCCTGAACATCTGTTACGCAGGCGCCAGATGTTCACCGCAGTCAATACCCACCTGGCGTCAAAATTAACCATGCTTCCGGACCTCCGGTCCGGACCATCGCCGAAAGCATGGTCAATGTGATTCCCGATAGGAAACAAAAAAAAGTAACACCTCAACAGCAACCACCGGCCGGAATCAAAGAATATGATTCCCAGCCAGGGACAAAGCATGCAACATCACTGCCAGGCAAACAGCTACAACACAGGCCATGGAGGGAGATTTAAACGGCACACAGCGGCATGGAAACATGGCGGGATGGAGCGAGGCGGAAGGGAGAGGAGAGAGGTGGGTGACAGAGCAAGGTGGGAGGAGGAGGAGGAGGCGCAGATGGAGGAGGAGGTGGTCATGCTGCTCATGGAAGAGGTGGAGGGATAGCAGCAGCAGCAGCAGCAGCAGCAGCTGGTACAGGCCGTCTGGGGACAATGACCGGGCCGGGGGAGGAGGCACCCCAGAAATGGGTAAGGGGAGCGGACCCGGTGCCACAGGGGAACCGGGGAGGGGGTGGATGGCCGGGCGGCAGGAGGGGGTGGAAAGGGAGCGGTCCACGGGACAGGGGCAGAACAGCAACCAACCAATCCCCCCATCCTGCAGACACAGAAACGGTCCCGGGAACCTGAGCCCCTGGAGGAACCAGGCACACACCAGGAGGAGGAGCAGGAGCAGAAGGAGGAGGAAGGGGAACTGGAGGGTCCATGGGGGAGAAGGCCCTACCACAGAGGGGAGTAATGGGGGCACAGGGAGACCCAGGACTTCATTCGCATCTGGGGGACCCTGGAGCATCAACTGGAGCTAGCGCTCAATCAGTGCAATGAACATGTGTTCTGGGAGATTGCTCGGGACATGGAGGCAGTGGGGCATCACAGGACCATGGTACAGTGCTGCTCGAAGGCCAAAGAGCTAAAGAGGGGGTACAAGGCCATACGGGACAACAACCGGTGGTCCGTTCATGGAGCCAGGACTGCCCCCTACTGTGATGCCCTGGACTGCATACTCCACATGAAGGGCTCCATTGTCGCCCATGCCTTGTGGGGAGCGCTGTGGTCCAGGGCAGGGAATGGGCTGAGGTACCGCCTCCCCTCGCCGCCCCACAAGAAGGCACCAGCTCCAGGGCCCCAGAACCCCAGGAGGAATGCCCTGGGACATCGGGGACCAGCAGTCCCCCCCCAACAGCAGCCCAGAGAGCCCCCACCCCCTGGATGGACAGGCAGACTCTGAGGCCGGCACACTGATCACCCTCAGCCAGTGGTCACAGGGGAACCCCAGCAACACTGAGGGGCCGGCCTCGGAGGGATCAGTGACAGACATTGAGGGTAAGCACTGCAGGCATATGGGAGGGGGGTGGGACCAAGGGGGGAGGGAGGTCCCAGGGCAGGGAACAGCCCCCCCAGGCCCTGACACCCCATACCTCTGAACAGGGGCCAGAGGACCTGGGCGGACAAACTAATGGCCCTCCACCAACCACCACCACCCATATCCTCACAGGGCATGGCACTACCCAGCAGCAGAGATGGACGGGCAAGGAGGCCGGCGGAGAACAGCCCCAGAAGCCACCAGAGCGCCCACGTGAGGCACACTGGTGAGGAGGGGGACCTCTGAGGAGACTTGGAGGCAGACCCAGTGCACTGGGGGGGCGGAGACCTGGGGGGGAGCATACCCCCAGGCATGCCGCTGGCCAGGTAGCAGCCAGGATGGGTTCTTAACCCCAAACCTTCCTGTACCCTACAGGGCAGCCAAAGGGGCAGCTGAAACCCAGGCCCGTGCCCCCAGCATAACAGATGAGGGAGCACCGGGCACAGGTATGGTGCCGGAGGGAGGACCAGGTGGAGGACATAGTCCGGACCACCACTGAACAGGGGGAGCAGATAAGAGCGGTTGTGGACCGCATAGAGGTGGCCATAGAGCACTCCCTGCAACAGGCGGAGGCAAGCGACCGGAGGCTCCAGTGGAGGTGCGCCTGGAACTGAGGCGGGAGCACCGGGACCACAGCAGGCAGGTAGAGGTGATGGGGCAGCTGGAACAGGCCATCGAGGGGATGGTGCGGGAGCATTCTGCAAAGATGACAGGTTCCATGACATTGGGGCCTGCCTGCTCCTGCACGCAGGCACTATGAGTGCATACATGATGGCAGCGACCCCGCCGGGCACCCTGCCTGCCCAGGCCGCCAGACTGGGTCCCTTGTTGCCCCCCTCCCCAGCCGCCCAAGCCGCCCCCATGCCATCTGGGGCCACGCATCTGCCTTTCAGTCCCTGTAGGCCTCTGGAGGGAGCAGCCACCCAGGGGGGGCCCTCTGGTCCTGGTTACTCCCTCCTTCCCACCACCGCCATCCCCTCAGGACACAGAGGCCTCCCAAGACATGGGGGGAAGGGGAACTCCCAGAGTTCTGCAGCAGCCTCAGGCCATCCAAGGGGGCGGCCCTGGAGATGCAGGGGATGGGGGGGACAGGGGAGGGAGGTCTGAGGGTGGGGGGTACCGCACCAGCATGGTGGGGGGTGGCGGGGGTGGTGTGGGGGCACATGTATTTGGGTGCAAGAATAAATGGGTGGACATCACTCCCGCCTCCTGTGGTCTATTCACGGGCCCAGGGGTGGGGGATGGCAATTGGCAGTGGAGGGGACCACCCAGGGAGCTGTCGGGGCCCCGCGGTGGTGGGGTCAGGGTTGAGCGCCGTCTCGCCTCGGTCTACCGGCTGATATGCCTGGCCAGGGCGGCACGGATGCACTTGGCATACCAGTACTCCCACGGGTTGTCCGCATTCACGTACAGAGGCACTGGTCCGGGAGGGCGATGGGCCATGAGGTATTCAAGGGCTGCCCCATCAGTCTCGCACACATTGTGCAGAACACAGAAGGCGCCTATCACCAGGGCCGATGTCTCCACCGTTAAGTCCAGCTGGCCAGTGAGACTCCTCCAGCACTGCGTAAGGGCACCGAAGGCCCACTCGACCACGGTCCAGTTTGCACACAGGTCGGTATTGTACAGTGCCTGCACCGGGGTCCTGGCAACCAGGAACACCTTTATCAGCCACCAGGTGAGGGGATAGGCCGGGTCCCCCAGGATACAAGGCGGCATGAGCACCCCCTAGATCCAGGTCATCCCCATATCTGCAAAGTCCCCGTGGTATATCGGGGCATAGAAGAAGGAGATGGTCATGATCCGAGCATCATGGCTGCACCCGGTGTTGCTCATGAAGATGTCAAGGAACCACCCCCGGTGGTCCACGACAGCCTGCAGCAGCAGGGAGTCATATCCGTGCCTGTTGACATACTCCACGGCCTCCCCAGTCAAGGGGCGGAGGATCTCTATGTGGGTGCCATCCACAGCGCCCATGAAGTTGGGGAACCCTCCAGTCACGAAGCCGGTTATCACGGCCTCCTGGTCCACCAGCTGGATCGCTCGGTCCATGAGAACACCCTCCACAGCCTCACACACATCCTGGAGGATAAAGGCCATGGTGCTCACCCTGACACCGAAGTGCTGAGAGACGGATCAGCAGGAGTCGGGCGGTGTGAGGGCCCATACCCCGATGGCCACCTGCTGCACCATGGGGATGGGGGTCCTCATGGGGGTGTGCTGCTGCTCCAGCCAGGGTGTGAGCAGCTCCGCAAAGTGCAGTAGGGTGAGCTTGTCCATCCGAAAGTGCGCCCTCCAGGCTGCCTCGTCTCACTGAGCCAGTGCCCGGGACCACCACCCCTGTTCCTGCTCCATGACCCATACCTGGTGGGGAATGGGCATAGCAAGCAGGGCGGCATGCCGCATGGTCTCCCTCTGCCATTGGAGGCGCCTGGCCGCCTCGTGGAGCACAGCGGCCCTGCTCTGGCCACAGATCAGGGCCGGCCGGTCTGTCTGGGTCACCCGCTGCGACATGAGTTGGGCAAGGGAGCGCCTTCAGCAGTGGTGGGCTCTCCAGGCCCATGCAGCATACCAGGCCATGCACACTCACAGGCGGGCACCCAGGTGCATCGCTGTGATCTGGATGCGCAGTTGATCGGTGTATGAGTGGTACCACTCGGCACAGAGTGCTAGGTGCATCCCATAGGTGCCCAACCTTTCCCACTCCATGGTGCCGCCTGTCCCGGTTGGGGTGCGGCCAGCCACATGAAATTCCGGGGCATGAGGTGGCACGCCCCCTGCGACCCAGCGACTGAGTGGAGGCACCTGTGTCATCCCAGGTCATCCCCCTTCCGGCTGGGTCGTCCTCCCCCTGCAGGGCAGGCAGGCCAGGGCAGAGGGGGAAGCCCCTTGAGTGCACTTGTCCTTGGCCAGGGTCTTGCACACGGCCCAGTGTGCACCCGGGCGTGCTGCCTGCAACTGCATTCCTGATCTCATCAACCTCCCGCCACTCTGTGTTGGCAATATTGTGTCCTTGCCAGCCTGATTAGTGTGTCGGCTGTCCTGTCCATGTGCTTGGTTCCTGCAGCTGTTCTGCATCATCACACCCGCTATGTTGCCATGCCTTGTTGTGGCCAGTGGCCCTATCACTTGGCCTTGGGGCTCACCTGGTTCCCCTCCCACCCCTATGGGGCTTGTGGGGGCCCCCTGTCCATGATGTCAGTGCTCATGGCTTGCGGAACCATGGCCGACTGTGCTTCCACTGGTCTTCCTGCTCTGGGCCCCCATGGGGCCCCCCATACATGGACCTTTCATGAGACCATGGCCCTGTGCGACCTGTGGCATACCCAAGCCATGCAAATACTCCTGAGCTACCAAGACAGAATAAAGAATGCCTATGCGAGCCTGAGCTCTGGCCTTCATTACTTTGGCTATGAGGTGAACGCCCGGGATTGCCGGTTGCATGCTGAGATGCTAGAACTGCTTCCCTTTCCTGATGGGCGCATTTTGGAGATGAGGTGCTTGCATGTGGCTTGGCCTGCAGTGGAGACCATGTCTGCTCTGTCTGTGTTCAGCCTGGCCACCTACACGGTCTGTCTTGCGGAGGGGGGGGGCTGCCCAGGCTGTGTCCTACTTTGGCTGTGTGCACGGGGCCCGTGGGTACCAGCACTCTTGTGGGGCGGTGTATCACCAGCTGTTGGAGCTGGGTCACCTTCCATAGCCCCCAGCTTCTGACTCCTGCTTGTCTGAGCCCTCCATGGCAGAGCTATCATCACTGCCAGGTGTGTGGTCTTGTTCCGATGTGCAGTTGGGGCTCTTCAAGCAGGATCCGTTCGAGGCTTACTACCTGGTTGCCCACCACATGTCCATGCTGGGGTACCACTGGGGCATGCTTCATTGGCTGCATTTTGTTCACCTTGAGAGCCACCTGGCCCCTGGCCCCTTGGTGGTCCCCTCCAGCTGGCTGTGAGTCCCTCTCTGCCTTCCGGGCCCTGGTTACTGGCCCCGCTGTGATTTCCTGCCTCTGCCCTGTTGCCTTGGCCACTACCTGTTCCCTCCTTGATGTCCCGGCCGTGCTGTTGTGCTGTCTGCTTCCCGGGGTACTGCTGCCCCTGCCTGTGGCTCAGGGCCCCCTCTGGGGGCCTCCCCTGCCTACCTCTGTAACCGGTGCTCCCCTCCATGGCTGCCATCTCCGGTGTCCATGTCTGGCTCTCCGAATGGCCCCCCTGCTCCTCTGGGTGCTGCTGACCATCCTGAGATGCCTGCACTCCCTCCCGCACCTCGCCCCCCCCCCGTGGCTGCCTGTGTGACCTCAGGGTTCTGGGGGCCCCAGACTGCACCTCCCAGCTTCCTCCAAGGAGGGGGGGTTTGTGCCATTGGGCCAGCTGCACGGCCCCATCTCTCCTGCCTGCCATCCATGGCACCCTAGCCAGCACTTGGGGTGCATGTGTGCCTCATGGACCATTCCCAGACCGCTGCCTGTTCCGTGTGGCCTTCTGCGGTGCCTCTGCCCCAACCTTCTGGCTTCTTGCCATTCCAGGACTGCCTGTGTTGCTGGGGGGTGTGTGTCGCTCATGTGGACTGTGCTGTTGTTGGGGTTCTGCCTGCTGTTGTCTGTGTCCTGCCCTGCTCCTGGGCCATTTCCCTCCCTCTTCCCTGTCCAGAGCCCCCCTTCTCCTCCCCTGTGTCCATTGGGCCATGTGCTGTCTGTCCCGCTGAGTCCTCCCTTCCCTTCCCTTCCGTTCCCGTGTGGGTGTGGGTGTGGGTGTGCCCGAGCGTGTGTTTGTGCTGTGTGTTCCCCTGTGCCCTCGTTGTCTCTGTGCCTGTTGTGTGTGGTACCTCGGTGGCTCTTCTCCCTCTCCCCCCTCCCTTCCTGTTTCCCTTGTGTGGGCATTCTCTTTAGGCACTTTTGGCTTCATTTGCCCTTGGCCAGCCATGTCTGTGTCCCGCCCCTCCCCGGTGCCTTCTGGGTGTTTTCCCAATATATTTTTATTAATTAACTTCGTCATTTTTACACCATGTTACAGTGGTTCAAAAGTGCTTTCTTTGCATTTGGACCTGTGTTACAGCTTTGGTCCGTGACTCTATTAAATCGGTGTAACTTTCTCTTATTTCTTAATATTACAATTTTCAATATTGTTGCGCCGCTCCGGACCATGATCTGGCCGCCTGATTCCCCGCCGTGGTCCCACTCCCGTCACACCGGTTAGGGGCTGTTATTGACTGCGGGGGGTGGTTGATCGGTTCACCACCGCTGGGGATCCATTGTGGTGAATCAGAGCCATGTAACGTCTGAAATCACCCAATGTTTAACTGAATAAATTCATTACGGTGACATTTCCTTTTTCTAAGGGATGTGTCAAACATTCCTATCTTAGCAGGGGGTTCCTACCTTCATTTTGCATGAGGTCACCTCCCTAGATCCAGCAGTACATAGTATCCATTAAGGAGAGGGGAGACCTGAATGACCAGTGGGTTTAATGAAAGGTCATGGCAAACGTAAAAAGATTTGGGTAAAAACAGAAGTGACAGTGGCGTGGCGGAAGCCCTGTATGAGTCAGGTTGCTGCTGTGCTGCTGACACAGTCAGGGTCAAATTGGGGAAGTGACCACACGTGACCACAGCCATGGAGCCATCCCATCCCTGCCCCTGCACTACGTCCAATGCCCCGGGGCATCTCCCCACTTCAATGAGCAGCCATGATTGGCCCAATCCAGGTCATGATGGATCAGAACATATGTTCTAACACACTGTGGCCCACTTTGCTCTGAACTGATGCCTGTGGCAGGGGGAAGAAGAGAGGTAGCCCAGGCTGTGACTTCAGCACTTTGCCAATTAACAGCCCGAGCTAGCCGCTGACATGCCCAGGGTCAGTCTGGGGCAAATATCTGGGGGACCAAGCACACACGTGACTATGCGTGTTTTTATAGATGAGATGGGCAGGCAGGCGGGGCCTTTATCGGTGTGTGGAAGGGTGTGTGGGTGCCATGAATGGGGGAGAGCAGCCTCATACAGAGTCGCCCTGTCCATGTGCACTGTCCACCAAGTCCGCACAAGAGGCACTCTGGCTTTTTGCCGAAAGCCCTGTGCATTGGGGTGGCAGAGATGCATGGGACATGGATGGGCGTGGGAGTGAGAATTCCCCCCCAACACACACACAACATTCAGATGAGACAGTTCCCACGCACGGTCAGGTGGCCTTTGCGTGTGACCATCTGGTTTAATAACCCCTAGTAACCTCCAGTTGTTCACAGCAGAACAAAGCTGGCCAGAGCAGGTCACTGGGCATTTTTACACACACCTAAAAGCTCTGGGTTTACAAGTCCACAAGTATGTTCCGGATGCATTTTTCACACACACACTGTCCTGATGCATTTCCTGGATGCATTCTTCACACAAACACTGCCCTGAGGCAGCCTAAAGTAGCTGCAGCTGTAAACGTGACAAGCTGCCATGGAAACCAAGTGACCACAGCTGCCTGGAGCAAAGCAGTTTACAAGGAGAACGTTTTACACACAAAAGTTCTGGGAGAAGTTTTACACAGAAGTTCAAAGATCCAGATGTTCAAGATCTGGGTGAGTGATTTAGATACACAGAAAGTTCAGGATGTAACAGCAAACATGCAGGAGAAATGTGTATGTAAAAACACCCATTGTCACATTTGTTTCTACCCAGAGTGTGTCTGTTTAGTCAGACTGGAATACTTAAGGTGAGAGCTTGGAAATGGGATGGCTCCAGCTAAGACTCATCCATAATTGAATATAGTTTATATTCTGAAACCAACTCCTGGATTGAGAGAATGACCTTTAAACACATTGATAGGAATGTCAATGGAAAGGAAGCAAGTGTCAGATCATATTTTGTAGTTTTAATTCAAAGCAATTGAATCTCATGGTGTTCAACTGTGTTTGAAGTTCATCTGCTGATATCTTCCTCACTAGGTCTATTGTCAGTATTTATGGAAGTCATCCAGGGAGTATTTAAGGAGACTTCTTTGCAATGCATCACAGACAAGTCTATCTGCCATTGTTATGGAAAGGGATGTTTTTATTTTATTGTTTACAATTATCCTCCTTCTTCCAGAGAATGGCACTCAGTAAAGCATTTAGTGACATTTCCCTATCATCTATTCTCCCCTTGCAGAATGCACAGTCATAGCCTTTTGCCGCTAAGTCAATGTACAAGTTAAAATATTGCATTTCCAAAAACCATTGTGCACTTCTGTCTGTGGGTCACAGGGAAATATAAATGTACTAAAGAAAAGTAATGATTAAAATGAGGCTCATGACTATATGCTTTCGTTTCTTTTGTATGCTGATGCTGCTTCTCGGAGCATTGACACATCTTTGTATTCACCTTCATTATCACACTATTCTAGCTTTCTTTAGCTCCTGAATCCACAATTTTCAGCCTACCTTCCTGGGGAAAGGTGTTTATGTATTAAAATGTTTACCCTGCCCTTCCCCTAAGGCTCAGGACCAACACTAATCCATGTAGTAAAATAATCATTTGCAAGTATTTATGAGTGTCCATGGGCCGCATTCGAGTGTTCGGTGGCTCCTCAGTAACGTGGTCAAAAACTCAGTACTCCATGCTTGATACTCAGAAATTGGCACTTGATACTCTACACTCCGCACTCATCAAGCCAACGCGTGATGCGACATGTGGTACGTTGTTGTCCATTGGTTGTCTACCACATTCTGAGCCAATCATAGCACAAGACAGCACATCCACCTTCTTCCTCAACCCCTATCCCTTGCACAGCACAGTATGAAAGCAGCTCCTTCATTTTACATCTCTTTTTTTGGGCAGTGGTAGAGTGAGAGAGAAGGAGAAAGATGGTGCTGCTGCTTTAAATAATGTTTCACAATCACATTATTACACACACACACACACACACACACACATTAATCACATAGGGGTAGCCATATCTATCTATCTATCTATCTATCTATCTATCTATCTATCTATCTATCTATCATTTTCAAGTACACGAGAGTAAGATCTGGGCACCTTTTTCTTGCGTTTATTGATTTGCGTAAGGCATTTGATTCTGTTTCATGGGGAAAATTATGGATTAAACTGCATCGGAAGAGGATAGATGAGACTTTGTTGGCCCTTATAATACAAATGCATACGAATAACACTGCCCATGTCCGTGTGACTCCATGGGCTACCTCTATCAATTCTGTTCCCCTCCAGAGGGAGGTTAGTCAGGGTGGGATTTTGGCACCCACCCTGTTTAACATCTTCTTGGGGGATTTGATGGAGTATCTCGGAAAGGAGGAGGGTCATCCCCCTAAGATTAAACATAGGTCAATACCGGCACTAATGTATGCCGATGATATTGTGATTTTATCACAAACTAGGAAGGGGTTGTTGTACCAGCTTGATAACTTGGCAGAGTATTGCAAGGTTAATATGCTTGAGGTTAACTCAAAAAAATCTCAGATCATGGTTATCAGTAAGAAGTCTGAAGTGTTTCAGTGGAAATTGGGAGGTGAGTTTTTATCACAGGTAGACAACTATGTATACTTGGGTATGAATTTTTCAAATAACCTGAAGTGGGAAAGACACATAAAGGAACTGGCCTTGAAAGCAACAGTAGTCTCCAAGGGCATTATTAAATTTGCTTCTAGGTCTGTGGATGCTCCAATCTCTCATATCCTTAAAGTCTATACCGCTAAAGTTTAAAATGTGATTACATATGGAGCGGAGATATTTGATGGGCCCTGTTGCTATACCTTGGAAATTGTACAAAACAAGTTTCTGCAAGGTATTTTGGGGGTGCCTCAGGCGGTACCAGGTTCAGTCCTTAGGGCAGAAACTGGACTGTGTTCTATTCTAGACTGGATAAAACTGAAGGGTCTTTGCTATAGGGTGAAATTGTGTATGTGGGAGGCATCATGTCTAACTGCTCTCTGCTTACAAGAAGCACTGGAGTAAAAGCAATGCCCCTTGTATCCATGGGTGAGCAAGATCATGCAACAACTTAGAGGTCTTGGCTTGTCCGTGGAGTTTTTGCTTACTAAGGATGGGGGAAGTAGGAAAAATATAATAAAATCTAGGATGAAAGATATTGGTATGCAAGAGGATATTGCTGCCCTGGCTGTCTGGAAAGCTGCACCCATTTTTCATCAAATTAAAAAGGTACATGTTTTCAAAGAGTACTTGGATTGGCTCCCAAAATGTTGTATTTGTAGATCTTATACACAACTGCGAATGCAATTAATTAAATCTGCTGTTACCCAGGGAAGATATGTAAGTCAATTGTATGTAAATCGCTATTGTCCATGTAACGACATGTACTTAGAAGATGTGTACCATGTTGTTTTTTCCTGTCCTTAGGCAGGTTTGGTTAATCCCTTTGTGGCAGGATTATTCCTATCTTTCTGCCCAAATCCGCCTAGAACGTCTCCTTACCTCAAGAGAAATTGAAGTAGTGCAGGCTGTTGCTATTTTTGTTTATTTGGACACCCGAAAAAGGGAGGTTTTTATAGCTGGAAAGAAAGGTGTGGTTCTATCTCTTTGGGAGTATTTGGAAATGAGACTTATATTATATTAATGTTACATATTGTTTATGTTGTGATACCCTTGGGTTACTTTGGCTGTGCCAAAGTATTACCTTGAATTGGCATTTCATGTATTTCTGTTTAATGGTTGTGTGTTTGTTGTTTGTCTTGGCCTATGGCGAAAGCTCAGCGTAATTTTTTTTATCTATCTATCTATCTATCTATCTATCTATCTATCTATCTAAGTTATAGTGATTAGATATATTAAATATAGGAAGTAGATATTAGGAATATTAGGGATATTTACAATTGAGTGTTTTTACACACACATTTCTCCTGCATGTTAGCTGTTACATCCTGAACTTTCTGTGTGTCTAAATCACTCACCCAGATTTTAAACATCTGGCACTTTGAACTTCTGCATAGAACTTCTCATGTGTAAAAGGTTCTCCTAGTAAACTGTTTCGCTCCAGGCTGCTGTGGTCACTTGGTTTTCATGGCGATCTATCATATCTACAGCTGTGGCTACTTTAGGCTGCCTCAGGGCAGTGTTTGTGTGAAGAATGCATCCAGGAACTGACTCAGGGCAGTGTGTGTGTGTGAAAAATGCACCCAGAACTTGTGGATTTGTAAACCCAGAAGATTGAAAAATCTGGAACTTTAAGGTGTGCATAAAAATGCCCAATAAGGTCCAGGGTTTTAGGATTAGTTAGGAGGATATTAGGAATAGGATTTTATTATAGCAATAAACTTTATTAATAGTATGTTAGGATTTTTATATTATACTAAGGTAGAATATTAGGATTTATTGATTTATTGATTTATTTGTTTTAAAAACTTATTATCCTGCCCATCCTGCCACAGACAGCTCTGGGCGGCTTACAATTAAAACAAAATAAAACAACATCAAAGCTAAAAACAACACATAAAAGGGAGGATTAAAATATCTCTCACCACCCTAACCCACATTAGGGTGAGATATTAGGATTTAGTAGGGTCTATAGGAATATTAAGATTTATTATGGATAATTAGGGATATTATTAGGGATATTAAGATCTTATTATTATATTAGGATAAGATGTAGAATTTAATAGTTTTTTTAGGATTAGTTAGGATATTAGTAATAGGACTGTATATTAGACTTTACTAATAGGATATTAGGATTTTATATTAGAATAGGATTGTATTATATTAGGGTAGAATATTAGCATTTTATAGGGCTGTGTGAACGTGGTTCGGATGTTCGGAGTTCAGGCCAAACTTGGCTTGTTCGGACGACCGAACCGAACACCCAAACCGAACGTTCGAACTGCTGAACAGTTTGGAAAAGTTCGGATGAGTTTGGGGGTGGGGAAAACGTGACATTGGGTGGGAAAAACGTGTTTGGAAGGGGGAGCAGACTTCCTGGCACTAGTGGTGGTTTCAGGGCCAAATGATACTGATACCCCCCAAAAATTTCAATTTTGGTATCAGTATCGATAGCGCTATCTTTGGATGTTCGGCTGAGTTCAGCCAAACCGAACTACGCCGAACCGAGCAACCGAACCCAAACTCGGGTTTCGAACCAAATGACCGAAGTCCGAACATCCAAATCGCGTTCTGTTCGCACATCCCTAGCATTTTATATTTATAATATTTAGTATAGTAGCAGCAGAATGGAGGTTCATGTGGTGGAGGAGGATGGAGGGAGAAAATGCCCAATGCCACATAGGAGGAGGCTTTTACAAGTCTGAGACCATTTTTCCCAGTCCTTTGGAACCTCTGCTACTGTGGCTATTTTCAGGCACCACCATGGAAAGTGTGGTATGGTTGCCAGAGTAGCACCACAAGCCTCATAAACCACCTGATATGGAGATACAAAATCACTGTGGGGAGGAGACAGTGGGCAGGTGGCCACCAGAAACAGGCTCAGTGCCAGCGGGGAAGAGAGAAAAGGGGGGGAGGAGGAGTCCCTCCTCCTCTCCATCATCAGCATCCCTACATGAGGAGCACCGTTCATATGAGGGGCCGCCTGAGCTTCAGGTGCTTTGCGATACCCTGGAGGCTGGCCAGAGGAGTCTGCAAAGCCCTGTAACTGTGACACTAGCTGCAAGTTGAGCTGCTGAAGAGCCCTGTTACTGGGGTGCCCTGTGTTGCCTGCCTGCCAGTGACAATGCCTCCCTCTGCCTGCTGCTGATGCTGCCAGTGCCAGTCTGTGTCTCTGTCCCACATAATTGGGTCCTATGTTAACCCAGGGAACTCTTTGATTCTAGCTGAAGTCCTGCCACTGGGACATTAGCTGCAAATTGAGATGTTGAGGAGCCCTGTTACTGGAGTGCCCTGTCCTGCCTGCCTGTGACAATGCTTCCTGCTGATGCTGCCAGTCTCTCCCTCTCTCACTCACATAATCAGGTGCCATGCTGTTAAAAATAGGAATAGCACTGAATGTCTAACCAAGAGCAGTGCATTGTAGCAATAGCACTGCATACTGCACTAGTAGTAGCAATAGCAGTGCAATAGCAAGAGCACCCAAATTGCTGCCAAACTTTATTCCCTATTTCCACCTTTGACTTGCAATACAAAATAAATAAGTGATGATTATGTTGAGAATGAGCACATGCACACACAAAAATTGCTACTTCTCTCCTTGCACTGCTTCTTTGATAGTTTATTATGATAGGCTTCTAAAAGATCCTTCCGAGGAAGGCAAAACCCCACCAATGAGTTTACTAAAAAATGTACTCAGGAAAAAATAGTCTTGGTTGGGAAAATTCCTTCCTGAGTCCAAATATGGCAGCCAGAAATCCTAGAAGTAGAGTCTATCGCTTTCCATTTTTTTTCAGTATGCTGTTCTGGAAAAGGGACCTTCAGTTCCCCTTCACTGGAACATGATGTGAAAATATCAGAAGAAGAAATTCTCTAAAGTTCTTCCAATAAACACTGCATTGGAAAAGCTGTATGTGGAGACAATAAGAAAGGTTACAACAGGGTGCATATTTATTTGCATAAATCAAACAAAACATTAGGTCGGAGGAAAAAATATCAAAACATATGAATAAATATTAAATATAAAGACAATTAATGTAAAATACCACCACCACCTAAGACCACCACCACAGCAGCATTGCAAACTCCCTTTAACACCACCACCACCACCATTCACCACAGCATCACCAGATCCCATTTCTCCCCTTTCAAATTCATTGCTTAGCTTTCTCCTGCAGCCAGCAAAAACCTCCTCTTTCATAATGTGCCAATAGCATTTTGGTCCAGGATTTCCAGTTTCCACAATTGGATTGGTTTTTTGTACACCATCCAACTGGCCGTTCATACGCAAAAACACAGGCCACTCCAGAATGGTGCTAGAAAGGCATGTACGTTTTTCGCAACAGTGTTTCCTGTGCGGTTGAAGACTCTCTCAGATGGGACAGAACTAGGTGGGCATCCAAGGTGCACTAAAGTAAAGTGGTACAGTGCAGACCAGTCAGCCTTTTTTTCCTTGCGGGTAGTGTACTTTAATGGATTAGAGTCATGGTTGATGAACAAAGCATGCCTAATGTAACTTTTGTGGAGTAACTCTGCCTCTTTATTTGCCACTGCATGGCAGTCCCCTGCATCAACAGCCATAGGATCATCGTCATCAGAGCCATCATAATCTGGGGTCAGATCAGGAGTAAGTTGCGACAGGTTTCCAAGTTTTCCTGGGACTGGTCTGTGTTTCTTCGGAGGATCGACATGATGAGACAATGAGGAAACCAGGCCCTCTTGCACTCATTCCTGATCTGCCCACAGTTCCAAAACTATCTCCAACAGTTGACTGATAACTAGGGATGGGCGAACCCGATTCGGAAGTTCAGAGTTCGGCCCAAACTCGGCCTGTTCGGACGACCGAACCGAACTTCCGAACACAAACTGGCCAAACCAAACTCAATCGGAACAGCAAAATGACCGAAGAGTTCGGTCAGTTTGGATCGCGTTTGGGTGAGTTCGGGTGGCAAAAAAAGGTTCACTGTAAGGTCAAACGTGACAGGGAGGGGTAGTACTAGTCACTGAAGAGTAGACTTCCAGGCACCAGGGGTGGAGAGGCTTGCAAGAAATGAAACTATCTGACTCCCCCCTTCCCAACACCTTCTGAGCTAGTTGCTGTTTCTGAACAGCAGGCGTTGAGTAGTATTATTAGATTGTTTTAAGTTTCATTTCAGTTTTGTACTGAAATGAAACTTAAACCTTAAACTGAAAACTTGTGTTTGTGATTCCCCCCACCCCATCCCATAGATAGATAGATAGATAGATAGATAGATAGATAGATAGATAGATAGATAGATAGATAGGTTAGGGATAGTAGTTGTAGGAGCTAGCTTAGTGATAGAGATAGCGTTATTGATTTAGTTTTAGTGTTTGTAGGAGTAGGCCTGTGTACTTATTAGATAATCCATTTAGTTCATAGCATTTAGAATAGTTGATAGCAGTTAGATTTAGTGTAGATAGATAGATATAATATTAGATAAAAAAATTAAATAAAAAAATCCATATAAAAACAAAAAACCCAAATAAAAAACAAAAGAAAACCATCTTTTGCATTCCCCCCCTCCCTGGACGAGCTACCGGAAGTGCCGAGGGGCACTTAAGGGAAGGACCAGCAGCTGCGTTAGGCAACAGAGCACACTCACCATCTGGGGCTTGCTTCCCCGCCGCCGCTGCTGCTCCCGCTTCCGTGTCCACTGCTGGGGGGACCCATCTGACACCTATGGAAGAGAAGGGCGTGAGTAGGGGGGTCCAGGACATCTTTTGCATCCCTCCCGGATGAGCTACCAGAAGTGCCAAGGGGCACTTAAGGGAAGGACCAGCGGCTGCATTAGGCAACAGAGCACACTCACCATCTGGGGCTTGCTTCCTCGCCGCCGCTGCTGCTCCCGCTACTGTGTCCACTGCTGGGGGGACCCATTTGCCACCTATGGAAGAGAGGGGCATGAGTAGGGGGGTCCAGAACATCTTTTGCATCTCCCCCCACCCCCCTGGATGAGCTACCAGAAGTGCCAAGGGGCACTTAAGGGAAGGACCGGCGGCTGCACCGCAGGCCGCCAGCTGGTGGCCATGAGCTGAAGGGCCATGGCCAAAGGGTGTGGCCCTTTGGGGCCCTTCGGGGTATGGAGGGGATGGAGGGGGGAAGCTATGTTGGGATAGAGAGATAAGGCGAGGGGTGATGGGTGAGATTAGGGGGAAGGTTTGTCCATGGGCTTAGCCTCCTGTGGGGGGGAGGAGAAACGGGGAATGGGGGATGGTAAGAAGCAGTGGGGGCCATTGTCCTGTGGAAATGAAAAGGAAGGGGTCATGGAGAGGAGTGATGAGAGGGTTAAGGGAGTTGGTAAGGGGGAGTTGTGCATCGATGGAGTGTCCTGGACTGGGTTGGTAAAGGAGAGGGGAGAGTGGGAGAAACTACATGAACTATATAGGACTGCTGATGTTGGTTTGGTGGGGCCACCTCCCCCTGGTGAGAGATGGGTGGAGGTGTCCAGGTTTTCCCTGGTGGCAGCAGGGGAGGAGTTGGTGGTGGAGGGGACCTACCCCATGTGTGGGGGGGAGGTCATTGAGTGGGACATTAGCTAAATGGTGGAAATGTGCTGTGGAATATTATGTATGTGTAAATTGCATATTATGTTAGCATGTTATTTTGAAATGTTTTTTGGACTCCCTGCGTGGAAATCCCCAAAAATGTTGTTATGTTGTTGTAAGCTGCCTCGAGTCCTATGGGAGAGAGTGCGGGGTATAAATAAATATGGATATGAATATAAAACTCAATAAAAAACAAAAAAAAACATATAAAAAACAAAAAAAACACCCATAACAACATTTCCCGAACGGCCAAACTGAACGGCCGAATGGCCGAACCGAATGGTCGAACCAAATGGCCGAACCTGAACCCGGCGAACTAACTGAATTGCCAAACCGAACGGCCGAACCAAACGCAGTTGAACCGAATGGCCGAACCGAACGGCCGAACCAAACGCAGCCGAACCGAACGTCCGAACCCGAACCGCGATCTGTTCGCCCATCCCTACTGATAACATCCTTTTCCAGGCTCCCTACATCACCTTGTAATTTCATTTGTTTGAAGCAAAGGTCAAGGTGAAGGGTCACCTGGCCATGCCTTACAGCTTTCATTTCTGAGAGAGAACTGCTGTCACTGACAACTTTCAGCAATTTCCTCACTAGCTGTGCAGTGTACTGGCTGCCCACCTCCTCAAATTCAGATGCTACATGAGAGGTTCGTAGCTCCAGCAACCCAACTATGGAATTGTACTAGCTGAGGGATGCATTTTCAGCGCTCCCTATGTTTGTTGCATCAGAAAATGGTTTCAGCAGTTTATTTATTTATTTATTTATTTAAAACTTGTATCCCGCCCCTCCTGCCCAAAGGCAGCTCAGGGCGGCGAACAACACACACAAAATTGAACAATAAAAAAACTAATTTTAAAACAAATCATAAAACTCACCCTCCAGGTTGAAATAGGTTCTGCATAAGCATCCACTGATCAGTTGTTAGGTGTGTTTCTGGGTCCATTTTTAGAGCTTTCAGCCTGTTGAAATAAAGCTGTTGGAGGCCCTATGCTTGTATCACCAGCCTCTCTAGCATGAGAAATGTAGAATTCCACCTTGTCTTCACCTCCTGAATCAAATTTTGAAGTGGCAGGAAAAGCTGTACTTGAATGAGCAGGAATTCTCGTCTGAAGTAGTGAATGGTGTAATTTAATTTACTTTTTATGTTATTTTGTCCAGTATTTATATCCCACTCCTCCTGCCCAGTGGCAGCTTCCATAATAAAAACATAATACAAAAATATAAAACATAATCCAATATAAAACATCAATTAAAACCATAAAAACAACTGAGGCCTGAAAAAAACCAAGTGCCACTTAACTGTCAAAAGAACCCCACCCCCACTCAATGCCTGTCCCCCTCACCAAATTCTTGGCAACATAGCTAGGTTTTATATTGCTGATGGAAGGAGGGGAGATCTGGAGAGAGGTGAATCTCTAACAGAAGGGAGTTCCACACCTGTGGTGTGGCCACCAAGAACGCCCTCCTGAAAAACGTGTCTGGAAGAGGGAGGCAGTTGAGGAGCAGACTTCCTGGCACCAGGTGTGGAGACCAGGGGTGGTTTCAGGGCCAAATGATACCGATACCGAAAAAAAAAAAATCAGGGGAGGGTAGGTGGGGTGAGAGGGTTTAATGTTTTTTGCCTGAACCCGCTATGTCTATTTTATATTTTTATGCTTTGTAGTATTTTGGATGTTTTTATTATTGTTATTTTATTATTGTGTTGTATGCCGCTCTGAGCTGCTGTTGTGCAGGAGGGAGCGGGCTACAAATGCTAGTATAAATAAATAAATAAATAAATATACTAGACTGTTTTATTATATATATTAGGATTATAGGATAGGAATATTTGCAAAAGCCTTGTACTTGCAAGAGCCTTAACAATTATTGTAAACCAGAGGGTTTTTTTATTATGGAATATAGTCCCTTGGCCCTCCCCAGGTTTCTTCAGAAAAACTCAACTGATTAAACAGTCTTTTCCCTTTTAGTCAGTTTACCTTTAACTCAGTTTCTTTTTTTCTGGTGCCCTCGCTTTCCCCAGCACCT
This sequence comes from Sphenodon punctatus, assembly GCA_003113815.1. Classification (NCBI taxonomy): domain Eukaryota; kingdom Metazoa; phylum Chordata; class Lepidosauria; order Sphenodontia; family Sphenodontidae; genus Sphenodon; species Sphenodon punctatus. The sequence continues at coordinate 2,258,082 of QEPC01000715.1, forward strand.
GGATAGTTTCCTGCCTTTTTCACTCTCCTCAGAAGCTGGTTCAGTTCACATTTTGTACTCTTCCCCGAGCCCCCACTACTCCCACTGCCACTGCAGTTTCCCTTAAAGGGACAGTGACTCTGTAACAGGGCCCCAAATTTCTTGGATCTGGCACTGGTTGTTTTTGTTCAGTGTGTGTGTGTGTATGTGTGTGTGTGTGTGTGTGTCTCTTTGAGAATAATTAAATTTAACCCAAGTATTGCAGCTTTCTCTGACTCTTTGGCCATCTGGACCTAATTAAGGGGCACTGGGTGGAAAGGCCTGCTCCAGCAAAGAATTACACACATTTTACTGTGTGATTTCAGCTACTTGGAGCATTGCCGGGTTTTAACTTGTATGTTTCTTCTTTTCTCCAAAACAAGATTTTTCTTTTGCATAATTCTTGGTTAATTAACCTTTCACAACCAACCAACTCTTGCCTGCCAGGCATTTCCCCCTGAAAAAAATAAACATTCAAAGCATAAACCAGTCTGACAAAACCTGTGGATGATAAAAAAATAAAAAAATAAAAAAATATAAGGGATATAATCAGTCCATTCATCACTGTCACATAAATCTCCAAAATCAGCTTCCAAAGTTTCGGCATGCACACACTCCTTTGGGAACTAACTCTCTTTTGATTGTTTTCTGCCAAAGAATCAGCAAAATAATCTACTCATAACATTATGTTCATTTCAGTTTAAACTTAAATGTGAGGACCCCCCCCCCCAAAAAAAAGCCTCGTGCATGCCTAGGAATATCTTACCATCTGCAGAACTGGTTGTAACTAAAAGGCTCACTTTCTTAGATTTATTGGCGCGAATCTTAGCTTATTTTCTTTTTTAGGTGGAGGGGGGATCATTAAATGCATCAGATTTGTATTTTCTGGCCATGAATATCTAGAAAATAAATATTAAGGACAACTCCCTTGCCCTAAATTATACCATCCTTATTCATTTTTGTCCCTCATTCATAATCCCCCCCCTTTTTTTTGGTAAGAGAAACTTAGTTGTTTTAATTAAATGCTCTAATTTACTGTACCTGGGTTACTTTATTTTATTAGGGTACAGGAAACACAATTAAGAACAAAAGAGTTTTAAAGTCTCAAATGCTGAAATCAAGATTCTCTCCGCTTTTCTTTTTCTAAAAAAAAAAGGGGGGGGGGAGTGATCCCATACTCTGAAGTTAGATCAAATGGTGATATATTATGGCAGTAATTTGTACTTCTTTAGGACTTTGTTTTTTGGGATACATCCATCAATGGATATTAGCTTCCCCAAGGCCAATCAGTGAGGTCCTGGCAAGGGCAGGATTTGAACCCCGCAGAAGACTCAGTGGTAAGTGGGCTGGGACATTTGGGCAGGGTAGAGTAAATAGAAAAATAGAGAGAGCGGTAATAATGTATGTTATTATTATTATTATTATTATTATTATTATTATTAACAAACATTTATATAGCGCCAGCAGTGTACCTGGCACTTTACAAAGTAATAAAATAGACATGGTCCCTGCTCCTAGGGCTTACAATCTGAGAGATAGGAGCTGTGGGAGAGACTTAGGAAGGGGAACAGAGGGAGAGACAAGGGGTCTAACATTCATGAAGATGCGAGGTCTCAAGTGCACGTACTTGGCTTGGTTACGATGAGAATGACAGCAGGCAGGTCCATGTTGCAAGGATAAGGGTAAACCAATCGTAGGTATAGGAATAGTGGCTCAGCAGGATAAAGAGTCAGACAGAGCAGAGCGAAAGAGGTGAGTTTTAAGGAGAGATTTGAAGGTATGAAGGGAGGGGGCAAGGCGGATGTGGACAGGGAGGGAGTTCCAGGCATGGGGGGCAGCAAGTGAGAAGGGACGAAGGCGCTTAGGGGAGCAGGGAAGGCGTGGAAGGGTGAGAGAAGGGACAGAGGAGGAGCGAAGTGCACGGGCTGGAGTATGGAGGGCGATAAGTGCAGAGAGGTAGGGGGGAGCAAGGTTGTGAAGAGCTTTATAGGTGAAGACTAGGAGCTTGTGCAGGATTCGTTCAGGAAGGGGAAGCCAGTGAAGCGAAGAGAGGAGGGGCTGCACATGGTCGAAGCGACTGGCGAGGTAGATGACCCTGGCAGCAGAGTTTTGGACAGAGATGAGGGGAGAAAGGTGAGACCGGGGAAGGCCAGTGAGAAGGAGGTTACAGTAATCGAGGCGAGAGATGACCAGAGCATGAACAAGAGTTTTGGCAGACGAGACAGAGAGAAAAGGGCGAATCTTAGCAATGTTATGGAGGGAGAAGCGACAGGATTTAGCAACAGAGTCAATGTAGGGTTTAAAAGAAAGGGCTGAGTCAAAGATGAAGCCTAGGCTACGGGCTTGGGGGACAGGCAGGATGGTGACTCCATCAATAGTTATTGACAGTGAGGAAGGAGAGGAAGGATGAGGGGGGAAGATAAGGAGTTCAGTTTTAGCCATGTTGAGTTTGAGTTGACGTTGAGACATCCAGGTAGAGATGTCAGAGAGACAGTTGATGAGACGAGCTTGAACAGAGGGAGAGAGAGAGGGAGTAGAGAGATAGAGTTGAGTGTCATCAGCATAGAGGTGGTATTGGAAGCCATGGGAGGCAATGAGTTTGCCTAAGGATGAGGTATAGATCGAGAAGAGGAGAGGGCCAAGAACAGAGCCTTGAGGAACACCAACTGAGAGGGGGAAGGAGGAGGAGGTGGAGTTGGAGAGAGACACATTAAAGGAGCGGTCAGAGAGGTAGGAGGAGAACCAGTTATGGACAGAGCCACAAAAGCCAAGGGAGTGAAGGGAATCCAGCAAGAGTGAGTGGTCAACAGTATCGAAGGCAGCAGAGAGATCAAGGAGGACAAGAATGGAATAGAGACGTTTAGATTTAGCCACCAGAAGATCGTTGGTGATCTTAGCGAGAGCAGTTTCAGTAGAATGAAGGGGGCGGAAGCCAGATTGGAGGGGGTCAAGGGAGGAGTTGGAGGATAGGAAGTCAAGGCAGCGGGAGTAGACAACACGTTCAAGCAGCTTGGAAGCAAAAGGAAGGAGTGAGACAGGACGATAGCTAGAAGGGTCAGAGGGGTCAAGAGTGGACTTTTTGAGAATAGGAGAGACTGTGGCATGTTTGAAGGCAGAAGGGAAAGAGCCAGTAGAGAGGGAGAGGTTGATGATGTGCAGGAAGGAAGGGGCGACAGTGGGAGTAATGGAGGTGAGGAGGCGGGAAGGAATGGGATCAAGGGGGCAAGTGGAAGGGTTGGAGGAGGAGAGCAGAGAGGAGATTTCCTTAAGGGAGGCAGGGGAGAAGGAGGACATGAGAGAAGGAGGGGGAGGAGGGAGAGGGGTGGGAGTGGGAAGAGAGGAGTGGGAAGCGATGTCGAGGCGGATCTTGTCTATCTTGGAGGTGAAGAAGGAGGCAAGATCCTGAGCAGAAAGGGAAGAAGGAGGGGGAGGACAGGGAGGCTTGAGGAGGGAGTCAAAGGTAGAGAACAGGCGGCGAGGGTCCCGAGAACAGGACTCAATGCGGGAGGCATAGTAGTGTTGTCTAGCAAGGGAGATAGCAGAAGTAAGGGTGGAGAGACAGAATTTGAAGTGAAGGAAGTCAGCGTGAGAATGGGATTTGCGCCAGAGTCGTTCAGCAGCACGAGTGCAAGAACGGAGGTGGCGGATACTAGGGGTGAGCCAAGGACGGGGGTTGTGGGAGAAGGCAGGGCGGGAAGAGAGAGGGGCATGGGAGTCAAGTGTGGAGGAGAGAGAGGCGTTGAGAGCAGAGACAGCGGAGTCAGGGGAGGAGGAAGAGAAGACTGTAGGAAGAAGGGGAGAGAGAGAGGAGGCAAAGTCCAGGGGATCAATAGCTTGAAGGTCACGGAAGGGGCGTAGAGAAGGGGAAGAGGAGGGGGGACAGTGGGAAATGTTGAAAGAGGCAAGGAAGTGGTCTGATATAGGATGAGGATCGAAGGAGAGATCAGCGACAGAGCAGTTTCTAGAGAGGACAAGATCAAGAGAATGGCCATTAGTATGGGTGGGGGAGTTGGTCCAAAGGTGGAGGTTGAAGGAGGAGGCTAGGGAGAGGAAGCGAGAGACTGAGGGCTGAGATGGGTCATCAACATGAATGTTGAAGTCACCAAGGATGAGAGTGGGGATATCAACAGAGAGGAAGAAAGTGAGCCAGGACTCAAAGTCAGAAAGAAAGGAAGAGAGAGGACCAGGGGGACGGTAGATGACAGCAACACGTAGATGGAGGGGGGAGTAGAGGCGCACGGAGTGAGCCTCAAAGGTATGGAAGGAGAGAGAGGGGGGAGGAGAAATTGGTTGGAACTGACAGGATTTAGCAAGAAGGAGGCCCACCCCACCACCCCGTCCTTCAGGGCGGGGTTGGTGAGAGAAGGAGAGACCCCCACAGGAGAGGGTAGCAGGCGTGACAGAGTCCGAGGGAGTGATCCAAGTTTCAGTAAGGGCAAGGAGCTGGAGGGAGCGAGAGAGGAAAAGATCATGGATATAGGGAGCTTTACTGATAGATGAGCGACAGTTCCAGAGGGAGCAGAAAAATGGTAGTTGATGAGGGGGGAGGCAAGGAATAGGGATAAGATTGGGAGAAGGGGAGCGTCGTGGTAGGCTAGAGACAGGAGGAATAGGGATAAGATTGGGAGAAGGGGAGCATCGAGGAAGGCTAGAGACAGGAGTGGAAGGGGAGCAATGAGAGAAAGTAGCCAAGGGAGCAAAGGATGTATGGGGGAGGTTAGAGAGTGGTGATCGGTTGGGGGGAGGAAGAAGCTGGGAGGAGAAAAGTAGAGGAAGAAAAAGATGGACAGGAAGAGGAGAAGGAGAGGAGGGAAAGAAAAGGCGAGAAAATAGGGCAGACATGTTAGTGAGTAAGATAGGAGGGGGAAGTACAGTAGAAAAGAAATGGAGAAAAGTACCTGTAAGGCGCGCGCCTTTAGGCGCGCGCTTTTCGGCCCGCTGGTCGGTGGAGCTTGGGGCGGCAGGAAGGCCAAGCCCCAGGAGAGTCGTGGTGTCCTCAAGCGATGACAGCCGAGGATGCTGGGAGCGTATGCAGACGAGCTGCAACCTCACCAGTTCTGTTATGTTTATTTCAACAGGCAAATGATGACATTTTGAAGGCTTTTGAGGACCTGAACTTGGGGACTCCAAATTATCTTGTGTTTCCTGCATTTTTCCATGCATGAGTGGAGGTGCTGAAATGGATAAGAGGGACAAGAAACAGTTAAAACCAGAAGAATAGAAAATGTGGTTGAAATGTTTTTGTCATCATTTCTGTTTTAATCATCAATGTTAGGCCTTTTTTACACGGACAACACAGCAGCACCGATGGGTGGAAATGGGTTTGGATGGGTGTGGATGGGTGGGTGATCACACCCAGAGAACACCTGGCGGCGCCGAGCAGGGAGACATTTACACGGACAGCTCTGTGGAGGGTTGTGGGAAGGAAAGGGGAGGGGCCAGCAAACACCTAGCATCCAAACACCCAACCGGGTCCAAACACCAGGCAAACACCCTTGCAAGTACACAGACGTCTGGGACCAGGAACGGCGGGGAAGCCCCGCCAGGCACAGCGACACGATGGCACAACATGGCCGACTGAGGGCAAACAATGCTGTGCAATGCAGCCCCACCTCCCCAACCACCATGACCTGCGCAGGCAGGGCGGGAGGGAGATGGGATTGGATGACAGCAGCTACAATGGAGCCAGCTCTACACAGTCCCAGCACAGATCCCAGACTGCCCGGCACCAGGCCTCCCCTCCCCAACACACACCCACAGCAGAGCCGCACACACACAGTGGGCAGCAGAAGCACACAGGGAAGGGCACATGACCCACGGGGGGCAAAGAAGGGGTGGGAAGGGACCCACACAACACAGGCAACACCCCCCCACACACACACCCAGAGGCACCCACACAAGGGGAGAGGTCACAGCAAAGTACAACATCGACACACCAGGAAAGGAACACAAAAGTCTTTAATAAAAGAAGGAGAAACAGAAACAGGGGGAAACAACAAACAACAGGGCAGGGAGGGGGATGGGGCAACAGAACGGGGGGAACAATGCCAGCAGAGGCAGGCCTGGGGCAGAACCCCAGTCAATACGGCCAGTGACCCCACACCCGGCGCCAGCGCTCAGCCTGCACGCCTTCCAGCTGGTGCAACCTCTCCAGTACGAGCAGGAGGAGCTTCACCAACTCCCCCTTCTCTCAGGTCCGGTCCATGATCATGGCTTGCACTGAAGGAGAAAGAGGAAGAGGGGACAGCCATCAGAGCGGTCTGTGGGCACCAAGGAACAGAACCCCCCATGGAGGGACACAAGCACATCGCCTAGCAATGCGGCAGCACACTCATGGATGCCATCAAACAGCTGGCCCGCCGCCCACATGTCCCAGGCTGCCCGCTCCAGCTGCAGGACCATAGCCCCCAGGTGCAGGATCACCAGCAGCACAAAAACAGTAGCTGCAGGAGAGAAGGGACAGGGCAATGGGGAATGCCTGCACCAACTGGCCCCGGGAGGACTGCGGGCAGCAACACCACCAGGGGAACACCTTCCACACACAGAGTGCCACCACACAACCTGGACCCCTGCACCAAGGGGGAAGGGAGGGGCCAAAGGCTGGGGACAGCAGAACCCCCACTCACGCTCAGCCACCCAGCACCCATTGTGCCGATGCCCATCCATTGCCACCACCACAGACGGGCCACACCAACAGGGGTTGACAGCAGAGGGGAGCAGAGGGGAGAGGCATGGCCACACCAATGCACAGGCTAGGCCAGGGGGTGCCTGAATGACCAACCACTCCCTATATCACCCCAGGAGCAACCCCAGGCAGCAGCACCCAGCAGGGAGGCAGCAAGGGGAACACAAACCGCACAGCCCACCCCACAGGCCTGGAGCCCCCCAGTATACACAAAACAGACCCCCTGCACACAATCACACAGATGGGGGAAGCAGGGCTGTCACAGGGGAAGGCGCACCCAGCCGCCACAGCAGCAACAGAATCAAGGCAGGACAGGACATCACAGAACAGCATTCCTTTATTGGTGCTGGGGAAATCTGGCCCCCAAGCACAGAGAGGCAGAGCAGGAGGGCGCTGGGGCACCTGCGGACGGGCACGGTAGGCACAACAGGAGGGCACAGGAGCACCCATGCAGGGTGGGGAAAGGCACCTGGGCAGCACCAGTGGCAAGGAGAAGCGGTCACACAGAGGGGGCAATGAGGTCCAGGGACTCCAGGCAGCAGCCAGCAGCAATGCAGAAGGCCATGCACAGCCCACTCAGAGGCCCGTGGGGAGGGGCTGTGCACCATCCCAGGCACCAGGGTGGCAGTGAGTGGGTAGTGGCAAGGGGCTGCTCAGGGACGGTCCAGTGAGCTCTCCCAGGCTAGATCCTCCTAGTCGAACAGGCCCCTTCAGAAACTACTGGTGCGCATGTGAGCATCCACCAGGTATCGTGGAAGGAGAGGATCTGCACCTTCAGCCACAGTCCTTACAGCTGGAAGGTCCCTCACTGATCAAAGGGCGACAAGCTCTGCAGCAGTGGGGTCCCCGGTGTGGAGCGGGCCACCAATCTCGGGGGACAGCAATCCCAGATCCCACAGAAGGGTCCCAAAGTCTGAGGGTGGGTTGGGATGCCGTGCGCATGCAGGAGGCTGCCGGTTTACTGGGAAGCAACAAACGGGGGGCAGACAGCAAGGTGAAGCCGTACCCAGGTAGCTCCATCAGCAGGCGAGCTGCCGTGACCTCAGCAGCAGTGAACGGCACCAAAATCGCAGGTGGGTGCCCCCAAGGAGGGTGGCACAGGGGGGCGAAGACAAGCTTGAGGGAACGGGCCCAGGACGTCGGGGTCCCGACCTGGTGACCCATCATCCACATGTACCATGACAGGAGCCGGAAGCCATCCGCCGTCGACTGGGGGTCGCCCACCAACAGCTGTATGTCGGGGCTCAGCTAGAGGGCCCCCAACAGCATGTCCGCAAAGGGAGACCACCCCTCCATGACATCCCTGGCTGAGAGCCCCGCAGAAGGGCTGACCATGACAGCAGTGGGGCTCACTCCTGGGAAGCAACAGGCAGGAGATGGAGAGATGCCACAACTGGGGCAAGCACACACTGAGCGGATACCTTCGCCCACAGATGACCTTGAATGCCAGAGATAGGCAGGCCCGCTGTGGACAGGGTGCCACAACCCACATATAAGACAGCAGGGAGGCTGCACAGCTGCCAAGATAAGAAAGGGGGCCATGGCCAGGCACCGTGCCAGGACGTGGAGCTGAGTCAGGCACTGCATCCACAGCAGGCACAGCTCCAGCTTGCAAAGGCGAACCCAGGCTGGGGGAAAGCCAGTGTGGTTGTTTGGGCAGGGGTACCCAGGGGTGCGTGCGGTCCCATCCCCCCAGAGGGCATGTGGCCGGCCCACTTGCAGGGATGCTCAGGTGGTCCTGGCACCCGTTTGCCACCCCAACCCAACCTCTGTGCAGCACCAACTGCTGCCCGGCCCCCACTGGCCTTCACAGTACATAAGGGACATGCTGCGGATGGTCGGGCGTGGGGAGGAGGGGCAACAGCACGGGACCATGCATCACACAGAGAACAGTGATCCCAGGCTGGGTGCTCATGGAGGAGATCCTGAAACACCAGGGGAGAGTGGGTTGTGGGCACAGGCCGGACAGCGGAGCGCACCATGCTCATGGCACGTGCCAGCGGTGTGTGTCAGGGAGTGGGAAACAGTGGTACCATGATGCCTGGGGATGAGGACACACTTCCCAGGGCCATGCTGCTGCACCTCATGGGCGCGGGCCTCCTGCTTCTGGGCATGCTGCTCCGGTGGATTACCCTGCTCTGCCTGCAGAGCTGGTGGTCCACGCTCCTGGGGGCACAGCGGTGGAAGGCAGCAAACCTCAGGACGGCAGCATTCATGCAATGGGTGAGGCAGGTGGCTGTCCGATGCCATGCCCTGCTGGGGTTCGCAGCATCCCTGCACCGGTGCCCTGGGCTGAGCCAGTGCCCCCGTACCAATGTGCGCAGGGAGGCGCAGCCCCACACAGCTCTGAGGGGAACTGGCATGGTATCTGCCACCCCATTGCTGCCTGGGCAGCCGACCACTGCCCAGTGCCGGAACCATACCCATGTCTGTAGGCCTGGGACCCCCTTCCAAACTTCAGGGCCCTACCCGTTACCCGCAGTTTGCCCTCCAGTCCATGTGTGGCATACTGCATCCAGTGAACGGGTCCCGTGGGTTGCCCGGCAGTGAGTGCCCTTCCCATCGTTGTTGGCCTAGGGGTTGTGCTGGCCCCACACATGCCCGCCGGTCAACAAAAGCTGGGTTGCATGAGCGGGTCCAGTGCACACCGGATCCTGACACCTCAACTGCATGAGGCATCTCTGGTGTACTCTCCAGTCCAACCAGTTGGCCAGGGAGTTCATGGAGCCCACAACCTGCCGGTGCCCACCTGCACGTCCCACAAACCAACCCCACCCACCCACCCCCCATGTCCCCGGACATAGGAAGCAATAGCAGGGGATAGGTACAACACCTTTATTGGGGGGGACATGTACAATGGAGGGGGCTGGGATCAATGTCATGGGCGGCCTCTCCCCCACTTGGCCGCACCACCGGGGCTCACTGGACGGTGTCTTCTTGCCGCAACTGACTGCAGGGCTCTCCAGGCTTACGATCCGGTCTCCCTGTCATCCACTGGCTGCTCCAAACCAGCCTCTGCTCTTGGTCTCTGCTTGTGGGAACAAGAATGGGTTAAGGGATCACCGTGTGCACTCACCGCTTTCCCTTGTCAGTCCACTGGTGCTTGGGTGCCCTGTAGGATCTGGGGAGCCCCCTTCTCCCCACACGAGCAAGGCATGTGCCGTCGGGTGCTCCCTGATGGTGCCCCCCCCCCGGATGGGCCACCCATGGTATAACGGAACCTTCCCTGTCACATACAGAGGCACTGGGCAGGTACATATGCCCCTGGCAGTGGCTGTCACTCCCCATCCCGTGTACCATGTGTGCACACTGTGGGTTCCACAATGTGTTCCCTACCAGGGTCCCGCCTAGCACAGGTACCTGGTTTCCCATAGCGCCCCCCGGTGTTGCACCCCACAACCCCCGGGGGTCTGGGGTGCTGAAGCTGAAGCTTTACCTGTGGGGGTGGAGCAGCCTGGTTGCTCGACCTGGGGTGCACAGTCTAGGGGCAGGGGTGTCACCTCCAGGTCGAGGGGTCAGGGTTGCAGCGGGGGTGGAACCAGGGGGGGTGCAGCCTGGACGGGTGGCCCCGCAAGCGGGTCCAGCCGGCCCATGTGGGGGAGCTGTACCCCGTGGACTAGGCCAGTAGAGGGTTGCTGCTTGGAGACCCACGGGTGGTCGAGGTGCAGGGGGGGGCACCAGCACCAGTGGGAAGCCACCATGGCGTTGGTTGGCTACCGGCCCTCCTTCCACAGCATGGCGTGGCCTGTCATGCTGGGGGTCATGCCGCAGGACCTCCATGGCCTCCCTTATGAGGTCGATGAGCCATGCGTCCTGACCCTCCAGCCTGTCACAGGCCTGCCGCTGCTTGCATTGGAGGGCGGCAGCCTGGCATCTGTCCCAAAGGAGCTTGTGCAGGACCAGGCCATCATGGCAACCACGATCTCCCGGTCCCCCTCCCCTCTAATGAACTCCCTGGTGAGAGAGAGCTTGCGGGAGTGCACCTCGGCCAACCATTGTGATTCCACCAGCAGCTCCCTGCCGAGGTCCTCCCTCCGGTGTCGATTCCTGGCCCGCATCTCCTGGTTCCACTCCACACTGCCGGCAGCTGCTCCCCTCGCATGAGCGGGTGCCTGAACTGTGAACGGGAGGTTGGGCAGAATGTTAGTGCACCCGGCCACTGTGCTCCGCTGCCCGCTACCACATGTCCAGGGTGCATATTGTGCATAGGCCCCCATAGGCCCCCATATTGTGGCTGCCCCCTCTGCCAGTGCCATCCCCCTTGGAACCCCCCTTCCTTGCCCTCTTGTAGGATCACCCCCCAGCTGCAGCTCGCTGCAGGTGGGGCCCGTGTCCATCCTGTGTTTCGTGCAGGCCGCTGTTGGTCCACCGGCCTCCCCCACCTCCCCTCCTGCCCCTGTTGGGCCCTACTGGTCCTGGTTGCCCGCCCCCAGGTGGCCTCCCCCTGTACCTCCGCCCACCTCCCCACCTGGGCCCTCCATGGCCTGTGAGCCCTGCCGTGGAGGTTGGCCCACCTGGTGGTGGGGGCGCTGCCTGGCCCCCCTCCTCCTCTTCCGTTATCTGTTATCTGGGAGCTATCCTGTGGGGGACAGAGGACAGGGTTATGCTGCTGCCCCCTGCCCTGTGTCCCTGGACCCGGTGGTCGCACCTGGGGCATGTCCCTCAGCTCCCGGGGGTGGGTGGGTGGGTTCCCTTGTGCTCACCTCGCTCTCGCTGCTGCTCCTTCAGCTGTGCCCTTGGGAGGTTCTGGGATGGGGGTCATCTTCCAGGGGGCCCATCTGTACGGCCTCTCTGCCTTGTGATGTGACATGTGTGCCGTGTTACTTCCTGGCACATTTCCGCACCCGTTTTCCCCCACATCTCCGCCTGCTGGTGGTCCAGTACCCCCCCCCTTTTGCCTTCTGCCTGGGGCACATCCCCCCCTGTACTGACATGCTGGGGCTTCTCATTCCCCCCAGGGTGCCCTGGGGTCCCTGTGCTCACCTGGCCCCTTCCCCCACGTGGAGCAGCGTTGGCTCCCTTAGCCTTCTCATAGGCCTTTCTGTTCACCATTGTGGGAGCCCGCGCAAGTGTGCTGTGGTTCCTCCCTCCTTTACGGGCTCTGGACTGGATGTCCAGCATCCCCCCCACCCTGTGGGCGTGTCTGCGTGGTGGTGCATGCGTGCTCTGTGGCGTTGGTGTAGTGGGGTTCGCCGTTCCGTTCCGCATGGGTGTGGGTGTTCTGGCTTTTACACCTATGCTCGGGTGTTGAACACCCATCTCCACCCACCTCTACCCACGGAGGGCTTCGGCTCCCTTGCAGCTGCTCCGTGGGTGTTGGTGGGTAGGTCATGGATGCTCTCCCACCCATCCGATGAGTGTTTCTGGGTCTTCATGGGTGGGTGATGTCCATGTAAAAGTGGCCTTAGACTCATGGTTGTCCATGCGGCATTCTTAAAAGGCCTTTATTACTCTCCAGGAGAGCCTGTCAGTTTTGGAGGGGCGAGTTGTCTTTTTCAGGCTGCAAAGAAGCTCAGTAATTCTTTAAATAAGAAAGAGGTTGTTTCATGGCTTTCAGACCAGAATGCTTACACGCTGCACAAACCTGCACACAAACATTTTAAAAGAAACCAAACTGTTGTTTCTGGGGCGGATGCACAATGGCAGGCGGATTTGGTGTATATGCAGCAGTTTTCAAAGGATAATGGTGGTATTAAGTACATTTTTACTATCATAGACATATTGTCTAAGTATGCCTGGGCTTTAGGCCTAAAAACAGAAAATGGGCGGCGAAGTGGCTAAAGCCTTTACAGCTATTTTTAGTGAAGGGTTTGTGCCTCAAAAATTACAAACAGATCAGGGGGAATAATTTTTAAATAAGTTGTCTAGCAAATTGTTGAAACAACATGGGATACACCACTTTGTGACAAACAGTCAAATAAAGGCAGGGGTTGTGGAGCATTTTAACAGAACTTTAAAATAAAAGATGTGGCAGTATTTCACAGCCTGCAACACCTTTCACTATATTGACATACTGCCTCATATAATAAAGAGTTATACTTACAGCTTCCACAGATCCATACGTACCAGCTTCCATGGATCCATATGGTAGATGTGAACTCCACAAACTCACTGAGGGTGTGGAAAGCGCTTTATGGGGACAACCTGGTGGTAAGAAGGAGGTGCCCTCTTTTAGAAAAGGGGACTATGTGAGGATCTCTACGTTCAAAGACAAATTTAAGAAAGGTTATGAGCAAATGTTTACAGGGGAAATATTCATAGTGGATTATGTCCTCAACAAGGCATAGAGGCCAACGTACAGACTGACAGGTTATGAAGGCAAGGCGCTCACTGGAACCTTCTATCCTGAAGAGCTTCAAAAAGTCAACCCTAAGCAGGATAAAGTGTACAGGTTTGAAAAAATGCTAGTCACAAAGGGGAAAGGAAGAAACAAGCATTGTCTGGTGAAGTGGCTAGGTTGGCCTGATAAATTTAACAGCTGGATAAATGCTTCTCAGCTCTCCAAAAGGTGTTTTCAGACATTACGAGATCACGCTCAACCACAGTGAACCATGCTCAATCCCGCGGTGGGGCCAAAGAGCCCTGAACATCTGTTAGGCGGCCGCCAGATGTTCACCACACTCAATACCCACATGGGGTCAATTTCAACCACGCTTCCCGGGCTCCCCGGCGCAAAATCCCGGGAAGCATGGTCAAAGACATTCCCACAGGGAACCAACAAAAAGTAACGTCTGGACGCAAGTCCCCGGGCAGAACCAAAGGAAATGATCCCAAGCCGTGGACAATGCATGCAGCATCGCTGCCAGGCAACCAGCAACAACACAACCACCAGAGGGAGATTTAAATGGAAATCTGAAGCAGGGAAGCATGGCGGGATGGAGCGAAGAGGGAGGCGGAAGAGAGCGGTGGGCGAGAGAGCGACGGTGGAGGAAGAGGAGGCAGTGGCAGCGGTGGAGGGAGCGCAGGCGGAGGAGGGGGAGCTGAGGGTCATGTTGACCATGGAGGAGGTGCAGGGACAACACCCGCAGCAGCAGGCAGGACACGATGCCCCGGGGACATCAACCGGAACGGGGGCGGAGGAGGCACCCAGGAAACGGGTAAGGGGAAACAAGGGCAGGGGCAACAAGGCGGGCACGGGACAAGCCCAGGCTCCTTACAGGGATGAGAGGGAAGGGAGCACACCATGAGGGGCCAGGGCACGCACCAAACCCTAACCCCCCCACCCCTGCCTCCCGCAGACACGGAAGAGCGCCCGGGTGGACGAGCCCCCGGAGGACACCGGACCAGCCCAGGTGGAGGTGGAGGCAGAGGAGGAGGAGGAGGAGGAGGAGGAGGAGGAGGAGGGCAAACTACAGTGGAGAAGAGGGAGGAGGGCGTACCACAGAGGGGGCCAGTGGGGCGTCCAGGAGACCCAGGACTTCATTAGGATATGGTGGACCCTGAAGTACCAGCTGGAGCTTGCACTCAACCAGCGCAATGAGCATGTCTACCAGGACATAGTGCTGGACATGGAGGTGGCGGGGCATCAGCTCACAGCGGCACAGTGCCACTCAAAGGCCAAGGAGCTGAATAGAGGGTACAAGGCCATCCAGGACAACAATAGGCGGTTCGGACACGGAGCCTGGACTGCCCCATTCTACAATTCCCTGGATTGCATCCTGCATATGAAGGGGTCCATAATCGCCCCACGACTTGTCGGGAGCGCTGTGGTTCAGGGCAGGGAACGCGCCGAGGTACCTCCTCCCCTCGCTGCCCCCCTGGTACACATGGGCTCCAGGGCCCCGGGCCCCCAGGAGGAAAGCCCAGGGTCCCCCGGCACCTGAAGGCCCCCCCTGGACAGCAGCCCAGAGAGGACCACCCACAGGCTGGGCAAGCGGAGTCCGAGGCCGGCACCCTCATCACCCTCAGCCAGTGGTCCATGTGGGAGCACCCCCACTCTCACTCCTAGGGGCCAGCCTTGGAAGGATCCGAGACCGACATTGAGGGTAAGCGGGCGACCCGGAGGGGGGAGGGACCGGGCCCATGGGGGCAGGGGCCAAGGGGGGGATGGATGGGTCAGGCCGAGCCCCAGACCAAGCCCTAGCCCCCCAATACCAAGGCAGGACGGGGCCCAGCCCCAGGTCGCCCAACCACACACCCCTACACCCAACCCCCCCTCCTCACCTGCAGGCCACAGGACACCCTGGGACCAGACCTAGGTGACCGAGCAGGCAGCTGCCGAGGGGACCCACCAGCAGGCGGAGAACCAGGTGAGGCAGGCAGTCCGGTAGGGAGGGTGATCCGGGGTGCAGAGAGGGGTTCCCCAGACAGTCGGAGGGGGTGAGAGGGGCCGGGGTCCGGGGGTGGGGAGGGGTGTGGCTAGATGCCCGGGGACCTGGGGGCCCCTGCCCCATCATTGCCAGGGGTCAGGGTCAGGATCGGACTAACCCTCCCGTACTCTCAGGGCAACCCCAGCAGCCAGCATCCCCAGGACCCATGGCCCCATCGCAGTACATGAGGGAGCACCGGGCATGGGTCCTCAGGAGGAGGGAGGACCAGGCAGAGGAGATCATCCAGACCTCAGAGGAACAGGGGGAGAGGATGATAGCGGCCGTGGACCAGATGGAGGTGGCTATCGAGTGGTCCCTGGAGTGGACAGAGGCGAGGGACCAGAGGCTCCAGGCCAAGGTGCGCTTGGAGCAGAGGTGGGAGCGCTGGGATCCCAGCAGGCAGGTGGAGGCACTCGGGAGGCTGGAGCAGGCCATCACAGGCATGGTGCGGGAGAACTCTGCAAAGATGGATAGGTCCCACGATATTGGGACCTCCCTGCTCCTGCACGCCAGCACGATGTGTGCCTATGTGATGGTAGCCGTGCCCCATGGCACCCTGCCTGCCCAGGGCCCCATGCCAGGCCTCTCAGCACCCCCGCCCCCTGCGCAGGTGCCCCTACCAGCCCCCCACCCCCAGGGGCTGCGCATTCACCTCCTGGTGCCCCCCAGCCTCTGGAGGGTGCAGCTGCCACTGGGGACCCCGCGGGTCCCGGCACCTCCTCCGACCAACCACCGCCCCCCCTGACGGACCTGGAGGAGTCCCAGGACACTGCTAGGAACACAGACAGCGGGGGGGGAGGGGAGCTCCCAGGGATCCATGGCCCACACCAGGCGCTCACGGGGCTGACCCAGGAAAAGAGGGGGGGATGGGGGGAGGGGGAGGTGAGTGTGAGGGGGGCACTAGAGGGGGCAGGGGACTACAGGGGTGGAGAGAGAGGTGGAGGGGTTGTATGTACACGTGGGTGAAATAAATGTATAGACACATGTATGCCTCCAGGGCCCATATGTGGGTGCCAAGGGGGGCAGAACCCGTCAGGGGCCAGCACCGGGAACCCCAGTGGGTGGGACGGGGAGGGGAGCCCCTCACACCTGGGCACCCTGGGCAATATGCCTTGCAAGGGCATCCCGGATGCACTTGGCATAACGGTACTCCCTGGGGTTCTCGGTGTTCACGTACAGGGGCACGGAACCGGGGGCCCTGTGGGGCTCTGGGTATTTCAGGACTGCCCCTTCGGTCTCACAGACATTGTGGAGCACACAGCAGGCCCCGATCACCAGGGCGGAGGTCTCCACAGTGTAGTCTAGGTGCCCAGCGAGACTCCTCCAGCGCTGCTTGAGGGCGCCGAAGGCTCGCTCCACCATGCTCCTGCTGGAGCACAGGTGGGTATTGTATAGCACCTCCGCAGGGGTCTGTGCGACAGGGTATACCTTCATCAACCAGCGGGTGAGGGGGTAGGCAGGGTCTCCCAGGATACAGGGGGGCATCAGTACCCCCTCGATCCAGGTCATCCCCATGTCAGCGAAATCCCCCCGGAACATCTGGGCATAGAAGTGGAAGATGGTCATGATCCGGGCATCATGACTGCAGCCGGAGTTGCCGAAGATGTCTATGAACCGGTCCCAGTGATCCACAACTGCCTGCAGCTGCAGGGAGTGGTACCCATGCCGGTTCACATACTCTGCAGCCTCCCCTGCGGAGGGGTGGAGGATGTCGATGTGGGTGCTGTCCACGGCTCTCATGCAGTTGGGGAAGCCTCCGGTCACGAATCCTGCCATCACAGCCTCCTGGTCCACCAGCTGGATCGTTCTGTCCAGGAGCACGCCCTCCACAGCCTCGCACACATCCTGGAGGATACAGGCTACTGTGGTGAGCCCTACCCCGAAGTGCTGGGACACGGACCAGCAGGAGTCGGGCGCTGCCAGGGCCCATACCCCTATGGCCACCCACTAGACCATGGGGATGGGGGTCCTCATGGAGGTGTGCTGTCGCTCTAGTCAGGGTGTCAGGAGCTCCGCTAGCCACAACAGGGTGAGCTTGTCCATCCTGAGGTGGGCCCTCCAGGCTGCCTCGTCCCACTGGGCCAGTGCCCTCGCCCACTAACCCTGTGGGTGCTCAGCGACCCATAGGCGTCTCTCAATGGGCATAGCGAGCAGAATGGACCGGTGCATGGTCTCCCTCGCCCACAGGAGGCACCTGGCCCCCTCGTGGAGTGCCGTTGGCCGGGTTCTGGCCTGGCTCACGGCCTGCCAGTCTGCTCCAGATAGCCTCTGTGCCCTGAGCCGGGCAAGGGTTCTCCTGCGCCCATGGTGCGCCCGGCGGGCCCTTGTAGCTCTCCAGGCCATCAGGACTGGTGCCGTTTGCGTGGTGAATGTGATTCCCCCCCATGATGAAGGGGATCATCACATCTGTCCCCAGACCACAGCTAATGTGGGAGGGCGCTCCGGCCGCATTGGCTGTGGCGTCTGCCCCTCTCCTGGAGGGCGGGCGGCCAGGGCAGCATGGGGGGGCAGGACTGTGTGGCCGCACATTGCGCCGTGCAGCCTCGCCCTCCCAGATTCCTCATCGGGATTAGCCGGCACGTCTGTTGGCCCATTACGTGGTGGCCCCAGCAGGGAATCAAAGGGGTGATTCCGTGCTGGGGCCAATCGGCCCCGTCACGTCTGAAAATACCCAATGTATGCAAAAATAGTTTCCTCATAACAATAGTACTGCTTTTACCATACAATTAGTTAGACCTCTGGACTAGGGCTGAAATGAAGTATTCAGAAAACTTTGGAATTCACTGAATATCATGGGGTGAAAACAGACATGACGCTAACCACTCTTTAACCACCCTTGGTGGTCATTTATGCATGTTTCAGGGCTGCATAGGGCCCCAATACAGCCTTGCAACATGCATAAATAACCACCAAGGGTGGTTAAAGGGTGGTTAGTGTCATGTCTGTTTTCACCCATGGTTATCAGTTTGAAAATGCCAAATTCCAAAGTTTTGAAGACCAAGGCAACTATTTGGAAAAAACTCTGGTAACTCAAAAATGGATTTTCCCTATTGGGGTCTAAATGTACCCCAGCCTATATTAACAGTTGATGTACTTTTGGACCCCATTTAAATTTTCTGTGGTTTTGCTACTCCAATTAGCTTTGTATAATAACAGAAGTCAAACTTTGTCTAATATAACACATTTATCAAAAATATATAACACTTTTGCGTCACTTGGATTCATTCAGCTTCCCCATGGATGATATTTGGATGATACAGGGCTGTTTCTGAAAGACTGGTTGCAAACACTCCTTAGCAGGTTGTTAGCAGGTTCACACCCACTCATGTGTTATAAGAACATAAGAAGTGCCATACTGGGTCAGACCAACGGTCTATCAAGCCCAGCATAATTCCTCCGATCATAGCCAGTCACGGGGGCCTGGGAGAAGCACCCAAGAGGTCACTATGCTATCCATTCCCTGTAGGTCATCCCCGGACTCCCAACAGTAAAGGATATTGTTCCCCAATCCTATCTGGCTAATAGCTGCTAATGGAACTATCTTCCAGAAACTTGTCCAAACAACTTTTAAACTCAGCTATACTGCTGGCCTTGACCAACTCCCCTGGCAATAAATTCCACAACCAACCTAATTGTACGCTGAGTGAAAAAAATATATCTTTTGTCTGTTTTTACTCTACCACCTGTGAGTTTCATGGAGTGTCCCCTAGTTTTAGGACTAGTTGAGAGGGTAAATAACCGTTCCCTGTCTACAAATCCCACACCACACATGATGTTATAGACCTCTATCGTATCTCCTCTCAGCCGTCTCTTTTCCAAGCTGAAGAGCCCCAACCTATCAATCCTCTCCTCATACGGGTGCTGTTCCATACCCTGGATCATTTTTGTTGCCTTTCTCTGTACCTTTTCTAGTTCCGCTATGTCTTTTTTGAGATGGGGCGACCAGAACTGCACACAGTATCCAAGGTGTGGTTGCACCGTTGATTTGTATAGAGGCATTATGACATCCTCAGTTTTATTCTCTATTCCCTTGCAAATAATTCCTAACAGTCTATTTGCTTTTTTGACCGCTGCGGCACACTGGGCTGAGGATTTCAGTGTATTATCCACAATCACTCCCAGGTCCTTTTCCTGAGTTCTCACTCCTAGCTTAGTACCCAGCATTGTGTACTCATAATTTGGATTATTTTTACCAATGTGCATCACTTTGCACTTGTCCACATTAAATCTCATCTGCCATTTAGATGCCCAGGCACCCAGTCTTGTAAGATCTTGCTGCAGCTCCTCACAGTCTGCTCGTGTTATGACTACTCTGAATAACTTGGTGTCATCTGCAAATTTGATCACCTCACTCTTAACACCCTTTTCCAGATCATTAATGAATACATTGAAAAGAACTGGTCCCAGTACAGATCATTGAGGAACACCACTCTTTACATCCCTCCATTGTGAAAATTGGCCATTTAGTCCCACCCTTTGCTTCCTATCCTTTAACCAGTTACCAATCCATAGCAAAACACTACCTCCTATCCCATGACTTTTTAATTTTCTCAAGAGTTTTTTGTGGGGGACCTTATCAAAAGCTTTCTGGAAATCCAGGTACATTATATCTTCTGGGTCTCCCCTGTCCACATGTTTGTTTACGCCCTCAAAGAATTCCAAGAGATTAGTGAGGCATGACTTCCCTTTGTTAAATCCATGCTGAGTCTTTGCCATTATGCCATGTTTTTCAATATGCCCAGTGATTCTGTGCTTTATGATAGTTTCCACCATTTTGCCTGGCAGAGACGTCAAGCTTACTGGTCTGTAGTTTCCAGGATCACCTCTCAAACCCTTTTTAAATATTGGGGTTACATTTGCCACCTCCAGTCCTCAGGTACAGTGCCAGATGCCAATGTTAGGTTACAAATTACTACTAGTAGGTTTGCAATTTCACATTTGAGTTCCTTCAGAACGCTGGGGTGAATACCATCTGGCCCTGGTGATTTGTTCGTATTAAGCTTGTTGATTTACTCTAGAACCTCCTCCAGGCTCATGCTGATTCATGACAGTTCATCCAATTCATCACCTACAAAGTAGGGTTCTAGCGTGGGTATCTCCCAAACATCCTCCACATTGAAGATCGAAGCAAAGAACTCGTTTAGATTCTCTGCAATGTACTTGTCCTCCCTGAGTGCCCCTTTTACTCCCTGGTCATCTAATGGCCCAACCGACTCCCTAGCAGGTTTCTTGCGTCTGATATACCTGAAAAAGGTTTTATTATTTGTTTTTACCTCTTTAGAAAGTCTGATTTCAAGGAGAATTACTAAAGTCCAGGGTCCATGGTAACAAATGGCATGCCTTTGACTTTTGCGCAGGCTTTTGACCATTGTACTCCAAACCAGTTTGGTTGGTTGCAAGCAGGAGTACACTCCCTGAAGTACACTCTACCAAAACCCACCTCAAAAACAAATTCTACAAAAATAAGAGGACATTGTGCCTTTGCCATGTGCCTTTGCCATGTGCCTTTTGCCTTTTGTTTGTTTATTTATTTATTTAGGGCATAGCTTTTGCCATTTGCCCTTTCTCAAAATCATAATCAAAATATCATACAATAAAACAGTAAAGTTCCTCAGTATGTCTTATTACATACATTGTTGCCTCAAGAGGTGGTCAAATTTAAACCATAGCCTCCATAGATAACCTTTTAAAAGAAACGAATACATACAAGACTCCTTAGTAGGAGCTCACATAATCCTAATTTACAAATTTACACAATGTCCTGCATTGTACATTTTGTCTTCTACATGAGATCCCCCTATAATCTCCCAACCTAGATATAACTTGGTTATTACTTCTCTATATAGGCTCCAATTTGGTACAACTCCAATCCCTTCCGTTGGCAGTACAAAATCTACTGGGAAAAGTCGTAATTGGCCTATGCTTCAGTTAATAATTTGCGCTTTTGACAGGCCAATCATACAAAAGTAACAAGAGCAATTAAGTCCTCCTTTTTGGGTAGGGAAAGAAGCCTCCTGTATCCCTGGCCAGACTCCACATACCCCCCAATCACCATACAGGGGATGGAGCCAAGCAGCCCTAAGCTCTCGGTAGTGGGGGCAGAAGAGCAAGAAGTGCTCAACCGTTTTCACCTTTCCCAAAAGGCAAGTACACAATTGGTCGGCATATGGAATCCTCCTATATTTCCCCTCAACCACAGTCGTCTGAACGAGATGGAACCCTAGGAGAGTGTAACTCCTACGCAATATGCGATTTGATAAAGCATCTAAATAATCCTCTAACCCCCAATTAACTTTTACTAAACCAAGCCCAGGAGCAGCCCTCCAACCCCTGACAGCTGCCATATCCTCTTGGCAAGCCATATCTTCTAGCCTAGTCTGAACATCTCTTATAATGGCTGTTAAAGGCCTGACTAAGAAATGGGCAAAGGAGAACCCCTGAGTCTGCATAAGATGGTCCAAGTAGTTGAGCCATGGATACCCTCGCGGGCCTAAATATACTAATTCCTCATAGAGGCATAATCGGGGAAGCGATTCCGCATTTAGGGAAAGCAATCTTACCCAATATCATATGACGGCTAGTTTACCCTGTAACTGGATAGGGAAAACTCCTGTCTCCGCCTTCAACACTAGCCCTGGGTGAAAGGTCAGTTGACCGGAAAACCCTCAGGCGGTGTCAGGAGTGTCAAAAATCTGTTTTACTGATCATGCATATGGGATAAAAACATACCTCATAAGACATATTCTTAGCACAGTTGTGTGTATGCTTTTTGGCCTGGGATGGGGTGGGAGAGCGTATTGTGACCCATACTGACTTCTGATCTCACATTAAATGAAATTTTATTTGGCCATGTTTGTACCTCACCGTAATCCGTAGCGGAGGGGTTTGGAGCAACCCAGAGACATCAGCATGGCAGCTGGTGCTGACTGCAGTCTTCACACTACTCTTCTTGGTGGCATTTCTCCATGGTGGAGTTGGAGGCGGCTCCTCCGGTGTTTTTTTAGGGAAAAGTCATGGAACTCATGGAAAATCTGTAAAAGTCTCGGTGAGCAGGGAAATACACTGAAAACATGACCCCCGTCACTACCGTGACTAAATCTTAGCCCTACTGATGAGTAATGATCTGACCAAATGCTACAAGTTACACATTCTGAATGACTCATTTTTTGTGAAGAAAGTACCGGTGACCCCTGGAGTTCGGCTTGGACATGCTGAGGCCCTGTTTACCACTAATGCTAAATACTCTGTAGACCGTATGTGAATGAAAGTGTTTAGTATCCCTGCAGGGAGTTGTGTCAGTAACCTGGAGAACCTGTTCCTGGGGCAGCTACCTAACCTGGTAGTCCTTGGTTTTCTTGATAATTATGCTTTCAGTGGAAATTATTTGAAGAACCCATTTAACTTTAAGCACTATGATATTAATTTTGTAGCATTGCATGCGGATGGGGAGCAAATATTGGTGAAGTCACTGCAAGTAGACATTGTAGCAGGAAACTATGTAAAAGGATACATAAATCTGGCACAAACCGCAGTCAAGTTAAAAATTAACAAGTTAGTTGTTGGTTAAAAATGGAAACTTGAGGGCAGAAATATGCTTTGCTGCAGTTTTACCACTTATCATCAATATGATTGTCTATGGCGTTTTTGACAATGTGATAGAAATAAATCAGAGGAGGAACGTCCTGTTTGACTAAATATAAGATGGACACCCTACAGTTGGTATGTGTTTTATAAAAGGATCTCCACATGATAGATACTTTCTTGAATGTGTTCCTGAGTGATTGGCTCCACAAGGGGAGAGTGACCCAAAGACGTACTGGCCTGATTGTCAACACTGAACACTCATCCCCATACCCGTCCTGGAAAACATTGGATCTCTATCTACCTGACAGAGCACAACCATGAAGAGTTTTTTTACTCTTATGGTCATCCCCCCAGTAGCATTTTGTTCCTAGTAGCATTATAAAATTGGGGAGGGGGGGCATAATAAAATATCTTTTCTCTGTTGGGGAGGTGTCTTGATAAGCAACTTTAAGAGTGGAAGATTTGTCTTCTACTCTTAGATTTCTCTCAGAAGAACCATGTACTTAGTGTTTAAGCTGATGATTCAGGTTTTCTTTCTCCACTAAAAACATTTTGGACCCTATAGAAAATGTTTAAAATGACTATGATGCACATACTTCATGAACACTGTCTCGATTTCCCCATTTTCACAAACAGAGTCCATCAAATCATCAACAATGACTCAGTTAACTGTGCCAATAGGAAATAACTCATTATCATTAAATGTTACAGGCCCACCAAAAACTTGATTAAGGGATATTTACAACGTAGCTGAAGGTATAAATGTTGCCCAGCAGTTATAACACCATATCACATTCTGAGACATAGTGCTCAGCATTCTGTCAACATTTTCCAGTGCATTTTTTATAAAGTAACTTTTTCCACAGTTGCTCGGTCCCACGAGAATGTATGAGAAAGGGTGCTGCTACCTTAGGTCCATGTTTAATACCCGTAAGGGTTAGTATTAAACCCTTCTTTGATCATTGTCTTATTGTAAACCACTTTTTGGCTTTCTTAAGTGTCTTTGTTTTTAGTTGAAACTGCTTTTTGTCTCTGACTATCGATGGCTGCTGAATCAGTATTTCTATTTCATTCACTTCATAATTCTGAACCAGGGCTCTCAAAATTGATTTTATCACAGTTTGCTGCATTCAAGGTAATGCCCTTTACTTTCATAAAGGTCTTTCCCCCAGACGTTTTGTAACCATATGTTTTAGGACCTCCTGACATGTATTCAGAAATATGCTTATCTGATGGTATTTAGCTCATCAGCTCCCCTAAACCCCCAGAGGCGGGTCCTAGTCACCCTCATGACTCACAAAGGGTGTTTTCAGACGTTACAGGACCCATTGGCCCCGTACCGAAAACACCCAATCCATTCCCCGCTGGGGTCACCCCGTCACGCCATATCAGATGTGCTGGGGGATCCTGGTGGGGAATCTGGGAGGGGCGGGGCTGTGCAGAGCAACGTGCGGCTGCACGGCCCCGCCCCCTCTACGCACCCCACCACCCGCCCTCCGGGGAGACGGGCGGGTGGCGGGGCTAATGAGGCCGCCGCGTCGGGCCGGATACGCCACGGCCCGGGATCCAGCCGGTGATCCCGGGCCATGGCGCCAGACCAGACGAGACGCCGGGGTTCACCCCGGCGCGGAATTGCATTCGACACGTGACGGCCTCCGGCCCCACCACTTCAGCCGCTCGCGTGGTGAATGCAATTCCACGCCGCGGTAACATCTGGGGGAAACATCCGTTTCCCCCAACAGACGTTACGAGCTCACAGCCACCATGCGGAATTGAGCGTGGTTGACTGTGATCTCGTAACGTCTGAAAATACCCAAAGATCACAGAATCTGTGTCATGGTAAAGACACCTGTGTTGCAACTTGTCTAACATGCTATATAGTTCTAAGCGTGCGTAGCTGGTGATGAAGCATGCTATAAAAACATGTGTTTACAGAAATTGTACAGCACTCTTTAGCATGCTTCCAACACACACAGGCCATTTCCTTATTCAAAAATGTACAGGATGAAACCACACAGTGCAGAAAAAATATGTACTTAAAAAATGCACCAGGGACTCTCACAATGCTCATTTTAGGAAGGTTGTTATATGTGAAAAATTTCCCACACAAAAAAATTAGAAATAATTTAGCAATTTGACATATTGCAGAGTTCACTTCAATATATTGTGGGCATAAACGTATGCCTTCTTTTTCATAGTAATCCTCAATGTCCTTGTTTTGTGGTAATTCAATGGCACACCAATCGGGATGCCCTGAGGCCTCTTGTATTTGATGAATGTGCATTTTAATATACTCAGAAAACTAGGTGTTTGATTTTTTTTCAAAATCGCAGACTTCAAATTTTTTTGGTATCTCTTCACTAAAGCAGCATTCAGTTCAACCATGCACCATATCCCCTTGAGGGCCCTCTCCTCATCAGTGTAAATCTATGTTTCCTGTAGTTTCAGCACATACGCGACAGAGTGGAAACATGAGTTTTCCTCTTACTCTGACAGGCAACATGGGGGGGGGGAAACCTCCCCTTTAACTCTTGCAATTCCAGAATACTTTTAGAGCACTCTGAATAGTTATAAATAATGGTAGGGTAGCCAACGGGGTATTCGTTTGTTTTGTTTACAAAAGGATACAGGCTTGTAAAATATTAATAGCATATTTCCCCCCCAGGTTTGATTTTGTAATAGAGGCAGATTGCATTAGTCCTTCCCCCAAACAGTGCTTCTCTAGGCAACAAAGGTTGTGGCATTTCACTAGTTTTAAAGTAATCTGGTGCGGGTTGGGAGATCTCCCGAGAGAGAGGACTTCTGCTGGGACCCTTGCCCATCCCGCTGTGTCTGCTAGATACTTTGTTGCCCCATTTCCTTTTTTTTATGCTGGTGGTGAAGGAGACATTCTGAGCCCTGGGACAGAGGGGTGAGACGCTCACTGACATTTCCCGGAGCGGCGAGGCTACAGCTGTGTCCAAGGGAGGCCCCAACGCCTGAGAGCTCAAAAGGCAGTGCTCCACCTGCGGCTCGCCGTCAGGCACACACCAGAGGGCGTCGCGCCTAAGGACTGTGCGCGCAAGGGTGCGCCCTTGTGTACGCGGCCTTAGGCGCCGGCGGGGCCAGGGGCCACCTGTCTTGGATCACTTAGCTCTCAGCATGTCTAGGAAGCGTGAGAGATCTACCCCTGTAGGGATTAACGGACTTCCCTCACCCAAGCAGAAAAAGTTGGACTCTTTTTTTCCATCTACTACTAAAGAACTGGTGGAGTCCACTCCTGAG
Organism: Sphenodon punctatus; assembly: GCA_003113815.1. Lineage (NCBI taxonomy): Eukaryota > Metazoa > Chordata > Lepidosauria > Sphenodontia > Sphenodontidae > Sphenodon > Sphenodon punctatus. The sequence goes on from QEPC01000715.1 coordinate 2,283,942, forward strand.
GCCAATTACAGCGCAGCTCCATCGAGACTCTGCCAGGGTGGAATATGCCATTCAGGGGACTGCGATAGCTTGGAGGACCCCCTTGTTCCTAACTGCTTTGCCGGCCTTGAAGAGAAGAACTTTCCAAGTATGCCCCCCTTGGATGATTCTGTTTCGACCAACACTCTTTTGTACAAATTATTGGGGGATCAATGTATTTTAATTGTTGACTTGGTTAAGAGATTACACCAGCAGCTGGAAGGTATAAGGTCATGATTGGTGGAGCAGGGGAAGAACCTACAGTTGTTGGTAGACCATGTATCTTGTGTTACTAGGGATATTGTATCTAGGTGTGATTTCTTATATGCAGGCTGCCAGGACAAAGCAGGGAAAGATAAGGGGGGTGGGGGCCCCCATATTAGATATACCCCCCGGTGATGGTTGGGGGATTTAATGGCAATATGCCACCCTTATCTTTAGTCCCAAATAGATTTGCACTTTCGTTGACAGTGTATCCCCTACCTAATGGGTTCCTCCCTAGATGGTATTCCAAATTGGATATTTGTCATCATTTTTCTTCCATCTTAGCCTTTGATTTTCCTTACCATCAAATACGGGCATTCCAGAGCCTCCCCCCTAGAGGTAATAGTCACAGGTTGGTAGTTTTTCTTCGCTCAAGTCAGATGGCCTCATATTTATTATCTAGAGCTGAATTGTTTGCTTCCTGGGGGGTTAGGTTGGGGGAAGTCCTGAACAACTCAACTATATATCCCTTAATTTCAAAGGGGGGGACTCAAGCTGGCCCAGACAAGCCGGTTAAGGTGGTCACACCAGATGACAGATCCAATGCAGATGACAGATCTCTGGTAGTACCAACTAACAGTTCAGTAAGGGACCCAATAAATGTTAGGTTAACCCAGCTGGCTATGCCCCAGGCATCTATGGTTGAGAGCTGTGTAGATTCCCAAGGGGCTCATTCCTCTTTACCCTCCCCCCAGTTATAGAGGCTATGGATCTGGCTACCTCCATTTTCTCTGACTTAGCTAATAGGGGAAATTTGGGATGCGATGGGCTACCCAGAGGATCCAGTGAAGGCCGACTGGGAAGTCCCCTTTTTCTCAATGCAGGCTAAGAGGGTAGAATTGGTGGAAGTGGATCCTGTAACCAATAAGGAAGGACCCTGTAGCAGAGATCTGGACTCAGAGGGAGGGGCCAGTAAAGAGGGTTCTTCGTTTGCCTGACCTAATCAGGTCCAGAAGGCCATTAAATTCTGCTCTTGGAATGTGGCAGGGTGGGATAGGATTAGGGGACAGCCAGAGGTATTAGTGTTCCTTAGCACCTGTCATTTTATAGCTTTACAGGAGACATGGGTTAGGGGGCAGCTTTCTTTGGAAGCTTTTGATAGTTATCTGTTGCCAGCTGTGAGGCATTGTAATAGGGGACGATCAAGTGGCGGTTTGGCCTGGCTTATTGCAAAATCTGTGCAGTACCAGGCCCTTGAAATTATTTTTAAGCCACCCTCTTTGTTGTTATTGGTCATTCTGTTAGGAGGGTGCAAATTTATTTTGGCTAATGTCTACATTCCCCCAACAAATGCAAAGTATTATAGTGCTTCTGTCTGGTCCCTTGTTGGGGGTGCCCTTAAAGAAGCCATAGATATTTACCCCTCTGCCAAGATAATTCTGGTGGGAGATTTTAATGCCCCCATTGGGGCAAAGGATGATATATTTTTTTCAGATGGTGGGTTCTATGTAGTTGAGAACGGGGCCGGCTGCAGGAGGTCTAAGGATGAGGTAGTGAATTCAGCAGGACCACCATTATTGCTTGAGGCTGCCCTGTTTATTTTAAACGGTACAGGGCATGGGGATAGGTATGGGGAGTTTACCTATATAGGACCAGCTGGCTCCAGTGTTGGAGATTATATGGCCATCTCTTTGGATATAGCTCCTTTGATTAAATGTTTCCAAGTAGATAGTTGCCAAGGGAGTGACCATTTGCCTTTGACTTTGGAATTAGCCTGTTTGGGATCGACCGTTTCCTCTGCTAAGCATGAGGTCCAGGAGCTTACAAATGCTGTCTGTCATAGGGCAGTGAGGGCGGAGTATATTCCGCTGGATGAGGTCTCAGCCATTTATGCATCCTTTCAGGGGAACTGGAACACGGGGTCTGGGCATCCCGTTCAGGAGTCCTTTTTATCTTTGACACAAGAGCTTAGTACCCTTATAGCTGCTAAGAGCAGGGGCAGCTCTAGGCGGCGGGTGGGTAGTCACTGCTCTAAACCATGGTATGATCAGGAGTGTCGGGATCTTAGAGGGCAGCTTCTTATGTTCTATCAAGATTATAGGCGAATGAATGAGAAGGTGGTTCCGCCCCAGTATTTTGCAGCCAAGAAACTGTATAAAGAGGCTATTAAACAAAATAAACTTCTGTATTGGTAGAGCTTTTGGGATAAACTAGTCTGTGTGGCTGATAGCCAGGACAGTAAAAAATTCTGGGGTCTGATTAATGGGGTGGGGAGGGTCAAGGCTTCCCCTGCCTTGACAGCTGTTGCAGAAGCAGACTGGGTTGCCCATTTCTGCTCCCTCTATGCGGCTGTAGAGAGGAGGGGTGATAAATCCTCCCTGGCCCCAGTCGCCGTTTCGGCCCCTTTGTGGCCTCCCGTTGCTGCAGAGGAAGTAGCAGTCATCATTGGTTCATTTAAAAATGGCAAGGCCACAGGACCAGATTTGATTCCAATAGAACTGCTTAAGGGGGCCATGGATTGGTGGGCTCCTAGACTGGTGCAGCTATTTTCAGTCATAAACGCTACGGGGTGGGTTCCCCCAGTTTGGGCTAGGGCCATAGTGATACCCATCTTTAAAAAGGGGGACCGGGGTAACCCTTCAAATTACAGGCCAATTAGTTTATTATGTACTATTGCCAAGGTCTAAGCTAAATGGTTGCTTGGGAGGTTAAATGCTTGGATGGAGGAAGAAAAGGTCCTTTGGCCCGAGCAGGCAGGGTTCCAGAGGGGATGTTCAACTCTGGAGAACTGTCTGGTCTTGCACCACCTTATTGAGAAATATCTGAACAAAAATGGGAAACTTTATGCTGCCTTTCTCGATCTCCGTGCAGCTTTTGATCTAGTAAATAGGGAACTTCTTTGGGAGAGGCTAGAGGTACTTGGGATAGAGCCAAGATTAATTTTCTTGCTGCGCCGCCTACATGGGGATAGCTCTTTGGCGGTCAAAGTGAACCCAGAGGGCCGTCTGACAGAGGACATCCCAGTCTGTGCGGGAGTCAGACAGGGCTGCGTCCTGGCACCTGCCCTCTTTAATTTATTTATAAATAGCGTGGTGCCCAGGTTGGCCGTCCCTGCTTACTTTCTGCCTAAATTAGCAGAGCACCCTGTTGGGTGTCTGCTATATGCAGACAATATTGTAGTACTCTCTCAGACAAAAATGAGATTGAGGAGGCAGCTACAGTGCTTTGCTGACTTTTGTAGTCAGAATGAATTAACCATAAATCCTAGAAAATCCCAAATAGTGTTTTTTTCAAGATCAAGTAAGGTGGGGAAATGGCGTATAGGTGAGCATGACATAGCTCAGGTTAAATCCTTCCGTTATTTGGGTCTCCTCTTTCAATCAACGGGAGTCTGGTATAACCATCTGGAAAGTGCTCTGACATCAGCACGAGGATCCATTTTTGCACTGTTAAGATTATTCGGGAGGACGGGGAGGAGAGCTGTGGCCCCAGAAATAAAGGTGGTGAATGCTAAGACCCAGATTCAGGTGGTGTATGGGGCAGAGGTATGGCTCCCACTTCTTCCCTTGAGAGCGCGGAGGTTGGATAGCCTCCAGGCTCTCTTTCTCCAATCACTTCTGAAGGTTCCCCATGGTACCCCATATGCAGCCATTAGGCTGGAGGTGGGACAAGATAGGTGGTCCACGATTGCATGGGCCGCTGTGCTAAAATTTTGGGCCAAATTATCTAAGTCCCATGATCATGGGCTGATCCAATACTGGAAATCTGACCCATATAAGAGCCTGTGGCAGAAGAGCATGGAACTCTTCCTGGCAAAATTAGGGTTTCACCCAGATTATTGGGTAGGTAGGGACCTGGCTTATATAAGGGAGGAAATTTTGACAAGATTAAGGGATAGGGATTATCAGGAGGAATGTGCAGCTATTAGCAGCTCGGCGCACTTACGTGATTTCCTCCTATTCCCTCCTCCCCGGCGAGCTATGGCTCCTTACCTAGTTTCAGATATCCCATTGAGGGGTAAATATCTTTTCATGTGCGCCAGGTTCAACGCCCTTCCTACAGCCCTTTTGGAGGGGCATATTAGGGCAGTTGAGTTCTCTGAGAGGCTTTGCCCCTTCGATGTCCTGTCAGTAGAGACATCACAACATCTCCTCTGGAGTTGCCATTTATATGATGGGTGCCGTATGGCCCTCTTTGCCCTTTTCTTGCAGAAGTACCCAGGCAGGACTGAACATCATTTGTTATGCCTGGCTTTGGCTGATGTAGAACCCGATTTAACTATGGTGGTGGCATCTTTTCTTGTGGCTGCATTTAGGCAGCGTGCATGTTTTTTACAATTTCAAGTCCCTGCCTTTTAAGGCTATCTGTGTTTTATGTACTCTGCATTTTGTGTTGTTGGATTAATTAATTATTCACCTTTTGACTGTGTAAATCTGGGTTAAGGATATACTAGTTTAGATTGGTTGCATGGGTATTTTGGACCCCATGAGCTTTTGTTGACTGACCTTGGTGTTATGTATTTTGGCTATGGCCGCAAATAAACAAATAAATAAATAAATAAATAAATTAATCCTGAAGCTCCTGAAGAAAATTCTGAAGAAAATTAGCCTTGCATCGGGTCTGGTGAAAAAGATGTACAAAATCTGTCCCTGTCAAAGGGTTCTGCTCTTTCTTCCTGCAGCAGATGACACAGCAATGATAGAAACACCTGTTGAATTCAAAGGCAGTGGGTTTACCACTGATAACCTTGTGCCCATATAACCAGTGGTAACCAATCATATTCCTTGAACCTGGGTGAGGTATTATTAGGTTTGACCAATCAGTATCCCTACTAATGCTCACTGATCATTGGCTAGGGATTCCACCCCACCACCCAAGGCCTGTCTTATTAGTTTTCAGACACACACCATAATTCCCAGAGCATTATTTTGTTCAAAAACTAGTTACTAGTCTAATCAGTCTTATAATTAATTTGAATTAGGAAGACAGCATAATTATTCTGTTGGTCTTCTCATGGCAAATTTATCAGCACCAAACAGTCCTATTTTATAATAATGTTTGCATGTGTTTTGTGAATATTCATTTTGTCCAGAGGGGTTAAATTTTATTAAAGAGTTTGTCTCTATGGTCTATTTTACTTTGGCCTGAAAAATCCAAGCATGTTTTCTTTGAGAGCATGGATCAGTTCTCTTCTTGAGAAAGAGCATGTTTCGGTGTGTAGTTTTGTTTTAGAAATAGCTCTGCAAAATTTACAATGCTAACCAAGTTTTTAAAATCTATGCCATTAGGAATTTGTAAGCTGGCTGTCTAACTTAGCAATGTGTGTTGTCTTTCTTCCCTGCTATGAGGTGATTTCATTGCTCTCCCCTGACAAAAACAAACTTTTTTAGTAGCAACTCTTAAAGGTATTATATCCTAAAGGTTTTAGAAGCATTCTGAAGTATCTTAAGGATGATAGTAGGGATGGGCGAAAGCGGTTTGGAAGTTCAGAGTTCGGCCCAAACTCGGCCTGTTTGGACAACCGAACGCGAACACGAACTCAAACACAAACATACAGAACACCAAACGGCGAAATGGCCGAACAGTTTGGTCAGTTCGGATCGCGTTCGGGTGAGTTCAGGTGGAAAAAAAAGGTTCACTGTAAGGTGACAGGGAGGGGTAGTACTACTCACTGAGGAGCAGACTTCCAGGCACCAGGGGTGGAGAGGCTTGCAAGAAATGAAACTATCTGTCTCCCCCCTTCCCAACACCTTCTGAGCTAGTCACTGTTCCTGAACAGCAGGCGTTGAGTAGGATTATTAGATTGCTTTAAGTTTCATTTCAGTTTTGTACTGAAATGAAACTTAAACCTTAAACTGAAACCTTGTGTTTGTGATTCCCCCCCCATCCTATAAAGAGAGAGATAGAGAGATATAGATATAGAAGGATAGATAGATAGGTTAGGGATAGTAGTTGTAGGAGCTAGCTTAGTGATAGAGATAACGTTAGTGATTTAGGTTTAGTGTTTGTAGGAGTAGGCCTGTGTTATTAGATAATCCATTTAGTTCATAGCTTTTATTAGATATCTTTCTACACTAAATCTAATAGCAGTTAGATTTAGTGTAGATAGATATATATAATATTAGATAAAAAATAAATAAATAAACCCATTTAAAAACAAAAACAAAAATAAAAAACAAAAGAAAACCATATAAAACCCAATAAAAAACCAAAAAACCATATAAAAAACAAAAAAACCCCACCCATAACATTTCCCGAACGCAGCCGAACCGAACGGCTGAACAGCTGAACAGAACGGCGAATGGCTGAACCGAATGGCTGAACCGAACGGCTGAACCCGAACCCGGTGAACTAACCGAACTGCCGAACCGAACGGAAGGACCAAACGCAGCCGAACCAAACTGCTGAACCGAAGGACCGAAACGAACGCAGCCGAACCGAATGGCCGAACCCGAACCGCGATCTGTTTGCCCATCCCTAGATGATAGCATGTTCTCTTGGTAGTCCCCAACTTCTGCTTGGCAGTATTTTGCACTATATAGAACACAGAGTTGAGGAACTCTCTGCCCCCAGCTTTAATTTTTGGGGCCTACAAAAAGTAGGATAAAGTTTTTCACCACTGTACCCTTACCAAGAATTATATTTTACCAAAGGTTCTTCTTGTTTTTAAAATGCTTCCCACAAAGCCACTTTTGCCACCTGCCCATGACTTTAAATTCCATTGTGGTATGCTGGCAATACTAGTATTTATGTATATCTAATGAGAGAGAGGAAAATACAGGAGGAACGTTTAAATTCTCCCAGGAAGGAGCAGCTTAAACAAATTTACTTTTGGCTTAGCACCATTCATGTCCAGGGGTGGGGGGGGAGGGGAAAAGATAAAAATGCAAGACTGAAGTTACTACAGTAGCTACCTCATCCCTGTTCTGAATGTAGTCTGGGCATGGGTTTTTCCCCACAGATTAAAGGGTGAACAGCATTACTTTTAGCACATCACTGGTAAATGTGAACAGTAACTGAAGCAATTTTACTATTTTGGTAAGGAATAATTTCTCCTCTTTTCCCAGATTGTAAGGTTTAAATGAGGTGTTGGAGTGTGTGTGTATTACATCCTAATAGGGGTGTTCAATTTGTGTTTTTTATTATGATAATGAAAAAAATGTTAATTTTTGTTTTTGTTATTGTAATAAAGAAAATGAAAAATAATAATGAAAACGAATTTTCATTTTTGAAATAATGGGGGAAATGGAAAAATGTTTCTGGCTATAACTTTTTTTGTTTCTCATTCAATTCTTATGAAACTCAGGGAGATTGTACCACGAACCAAGGGAACTATGCATACCACATTTTTGAAAGATTGAATAAAGGGAGCTGATTTTATAAGCAATTGAATGTTGTGATTTTAAGAAAATTTGCATACACATTCCTGGATTCAACTTCTTTATCTTCCATTCCATTTTAATGAAACCAGAGAATTCTGTGACCCTCCCCAATATTACCTATCTTTCAAAATTTCAGAAACATTGGATAAAGGGTCCTGATGTTATAAGCCATTAACTTGAAAATGCATTTCCGAATGTAACATTTTTATATTCCATCCTGTTTACAAGACATTTGGAAGGAATCTATCCTATATCCTCCCTGTAATCTCTGCTAAACTACAGGACAATTTGATAAAAGGACCCAATTTTTATAAGCAGTTGATGTTTCCTTGAAAACTATTATTCAGATAAATAGCAGCACATACAGTGCCAGTCAGAGGCAGGCACCTGGCAAGGCAGGGAGAGGGAGGATGTGGAAAAACCCAACAGACTTGCAGACACATTCAATGGCCAATTACTGCGTTCTTCCAGATTTACAGGGCCTATCGGTTGTGGCTTCAAGGTGGGCATAGGGGGTGGCCCTGAGGCAGGCATAGAAGGGACTTTGGGGATAGCATCCCAGAAATCAGGAGATATGGTTTACACATCCAGGATGGCCAATTATCATCACAATCACATCCTGCAGTAGGGATGGGCAAACAGAACAGAGTTTTGAAATTCGGTTCGGTTCGGTTTGGTTTAAAATTCGAGTTCGCAAATTCGGTTCGGTTTGAAATTCGAGTTCGGTTTGGAAGTTCGGTTCAGTCGACCGAACAGACCGAGTTCAGTCCAAACTCCAAACTTCCGAACCGCGTTCGCCCATCCCTATTTTGCAGTACTGTGACAGAGGATATAAAAGAATCTCTATTGGCTCTCTCCTAAACAGATGCTTCCAACTTCCCAGTAACAAGTGGGGGGAAAGAAGTTGGGGTGGTCACATCAGAGAATGGGGATATTTGGTTGACATTTCTGCTGGCGTATTGGCATCACAAACCGATCTTATACCACAGTGACACATAAGAGAATCCCTGGCATAGGCTCATTATCTGCATATGGTGTGCAGGCTTATAAAATTGGGACCCTTTATCACAGCTTTCTGACATTTGTCAGAGATGGTCCTGAAGGTGTGAGATACAGCCCTGCCAAATTTCATGTACACTAGTTGGACTACAGAGACGTTACAGTCAGACAAACATTTAAACGTTAATTGCTTATACCATCATGACCTTTTATTATCCAATTCTTCTGAAAGTTGGCATAGTTAGTAAACTTGGGGACAGATATAATTTTGCCATGTTTCATCCACATTAAATGGGATACAAAGAAGTTACAGCCAGAAATGAATATGCAGATTTTTTGCAAAATAACATAATTCAACTGCTTATAAAATTGGAGTCCTTTATCCAATCATTCTGATATTTAGTATACACAACACCTTCCATTGGAGGTAGCAGTTCTCCATCTTTCATCCAAATACAATGAAAAAAAAGTTTACATCCATAAATGTGTTTTCCATTGAAACTAATGAAAAAAAATTTAAAAACTCAAATGAAATTTTGATATTTCCAAAAATGAAAACAAGCTATTTAAATACAGAAAACAAAAAATGAAAACAAATAACGACATGGGTCCCTGGATTAGAAGCATTTTGAGGTAACTTAAGGGTGACAGCATTTGGTCTTTTCAGCTTCTTCTTGTCAGTATTTTGCACTATACAGAAAGCAGAGTGTGTGTGGGGGGGGGCTCTGTCCCAGCTTTAATCTTTGGAACCTACAAAATCAGGATAAAGTACTTCACCACTGTACCTTTACTAAGAATTATATTTTACCAAAGGGGGTTCTTTTTTTGGTTTCCCATAAAACCATTTTTAAAATGCTTTGACCATTTTAAAAAACATTTTGTTATGTCCAGCGCTGGTGGACTATGCCAAGGATTCTCTTATGTGTCAGATTCAACACAACTGCTACACATGAGGCAAAAACAGACCTCCACCCATTCCTGCTTCTAGGGAACCTAATCTTTGGGTCCAGCTGAAACTTTGTAGCTTCAGTGGAAGAGACATTTCCCTCCCCTCCCCTCTCATCTGTAAAACTGGATTTTTAATTACCCATTTTCAAGCTATTTCAAATGTTTACATGTAAGCCTTTGCTATGAATGTATAGATCTTTTCGTGGTTATTTATTTGGTACTAAACACCCCTACTACACACCCTTGACAAGAAACACCCCTACTAAATTGTTTAGTGTTTGACACTAAACACCCCGACTAATTAAACAAAAAAGCCACAGTTCAAAAAATGAAATTAATTCCTTCTCTGGTGATAGTGGGTATTTTTACACACACATTTCTCCTGCATGTTTTCTGTAACATCATGAATTTTCCATGTGTCTAAATCACTCACCCAGATCTTAAACATCTGGCTCTTTGAACTTCTGCATAGAACTTCTCCTTGTAAACTGCTTTGCTCCAGGCAGCTGTGGTCACTTGGATTCCATGGCAGCCCTTTGCGTCTACAGATGCGGCTACTTTAGGCTGCCTCAGGGCAGTGTGTGTGAGTGTGAAGAATGCATTCGGAACTTACTTGTGGACTTGTAAACCCAGAAGATTGAAAGACCATCACTTTAAGTTGTGTGTAAAAATGCCAATTAAAACATTTACTAGACTGCATACACCAACAGTAATAACACCAGGTTACAGGAACAAAAAGAGTTGATGTAATCTTTTATTCCATTAACAAAAAACTTTGTTTATGTACATAGCAGCTTTTTAACTACAAATGAACCCTCACATCACCACCCGTACAAGGGCTCTTTCCAGTTAGCTTTAACTTATTCCTCAAGCTGTCTAGGTATGTTAAAATTGTGGTTACAAAGTGTCTCCATAAGAATTTTATTTCCTTTTAAATATCTGTTCGTTTTTCTCCATTTTCAATGTCCAGCACTTGTTACCAAAATCAGCACATCTGCTACACATGAGGCAAAAACAGACCTCTGCCCCTTCCAAATTCTAGGGCATTTTATCTCTGTGTCCAACTGAAACTATGGGTATTTTCAGACGAGACGGGGCCTGTATTAGCCCCATCACGGAATCACCCTTTGATCCCCAGCCGAGATAAACCGGCACGTCCAACAGACATGCTGGCTGATCCCGGCGGGGAATCGGGGAGGGGCCAGGGCCACGCGGGACAACGTGCGGCCGCATGGCCCCGCCCCCACGCTCCCTCACCACCCGCCCTCCTGGGAGACGGGCAGGCACCACGGCCAATGCGGCCGCAGTGCCCGCCCTCAGTGACCACAGCCCGGAATCTCGCCACTGATTCCGGGCCATGGCAGGGGGACAGATGTGACGATCCCCTTGCTCACGGGGGGAATCGCATTCACTACGCAATTGGAGATGGTCTGGGCAGGACCTCTGTTTGCTTGGTGAATGTGATTCCCCTCCGTGATTCACGGGGTGAACATCCGGGGGGGAACTTTCGTTCCCCCCATCAGATGTTAAGGGATCACAATCACCATATGGGGATCCACTGTGGTTGAGCGTGATCTTGTAACGTCTGAAAATACCCTATGTTGCTTCAGTGAAAGAGTGCTTTCCCCCCACCCCTCTCCTCCAAATCCCCATTTTTAAGCTATTTCAAATTCTTACATTTTTACATGGAAGCCTTTTTTATGAATATATAGGGTTTTTTCATTGTGATTTAAATAATAGTAAACTTGAGCCCATTTGCTAGACATTGTGTACTCAAGTCAGGAACATATATGGGTGATTTCAGATGTGATCATGTGCTAGTCGCCCCGGCACAGAATCACCATGGGGCTTCCCCGCCAGGATCACACTGGCACGTCCAACAGACGTGCCGGCTGATCCCGGCGAGGAATCAGGGAGGGTGGCGGGGCTGCACAGCGCAACGTGCGACCCCACGGCTCCACCCCCCATGCTCCCTTGCTGCCCACCCTCTGGGGAGATGGGCGGGCACCGCAACCAATGCGGCTGCAGCGCCCGCTCGAAATGACCATGGCCCGGAATCCCGCTGCCATGGTAGCGGTCCAGATGGGACGGGCCCCTTCATCATGGCAGGGATTCACATTCACCACGCCATCGGGGCTGGCTCCGCCGGTTCCGCCGATCACGTGGTGAATGTGATTCCCAGCCGCGATTGATGGGGGTGAACATCTGGAGGGAAACTTCCGTTCCTCCTTCAGACGTGACAAGACCTTTCTCGCCCAGTGGGAATCCACCATGGTTGAGCATGATCTCGTCACATCTGAAAATACCCTATGTTACATGTGTTGTGTGTATGTTGCTTTGATCACGCCAAGAATGTGTCATCTGTTTTTTTTTACTTTCTCATGTAAGTAAAATAATTGTACAAAATGAATAAAGAAAAGCTGGTTTTATTTTCAAACTTATTTTTTAAGGATACACAGTTTATGTTCTAATTTGTAAGAACACCACATGATTCAGGGGCAAAGGCCCCAGCCTACCTTAATTTGAATTGTGTTTCTATTTACAAATATGGGTGAAAACAGACATGATGGTAACCCCTCTTTAACCACCCTTGGTGGTTATTTATGCAAGTTTCAGGGTTGTATTGGTGCCCTATGCAACCCTGAAACATGCATAAATGACCATCAAGGGTGGTTAAAGGGTAGTTAGCGTCATGTCTGTTTTCACCCTATATTTTTAACTGCAAAATAACTTCTCCTTACTGAGATCTCTTTTTAAAGAAAGATTTGAAATTTCTTTTATTAATCATGGTCTCAACAAATTGTAAAATTATCTTGTCATGAGACTTCACAAACTCTTCAAGAGTCGCATCTGGATTTTTGGAATTGTCTATCTCACAAAATTAAAGTAAAACTTTATCCAGTGTTTCATGTGTCACACAACAATTCATAGCATAACCCAGCATAGTCACCATATGCAAAATGGTTTGGTTTCAATTCACACACTATTGCATATAAATTTCATGTTATGGCACATCTCTTTAGGACCCCAATGAACACAATCATCACTAAATTGCCCAGGGGCATCAAGGATACACCCTTTGCAGTTGGGTAATTTCAGACGTGCTGGGCCTGGAGGCCCAACGCGCTGAACCCCAGACTGGGATTCGTCTCGGATTCTGGTCAGTGATGAAGCCGGCCATCCTTTAGACATGCCGGCTTCCATCATGCTGGGGAATCTCGGAGGGGGTGGGGCATGTGGCACAATGTGTGACCACACGGCCCCGCCCCCATGCTCCCCCAGCTGGCCATCCTCGGTAAGACAGGTGGACTCAGCAGCCAATGCAGCTGCTGAGCCCGATCCCATACCATGGTCGGGGCCACGATCCATGATGGACCAAGGTAACAGACATTACTTTTGGCCCATCACGGATCATGGTCAAGCTAACCATGGTTCTGGGGATGGGGCCGGCACCATCCTCAGAACCATGGTTAGCTTTGACCCCCAGAAGAAATTCACTTTGGTGAATATTTGGCAGGGCTCAAACAGACAGGCATGGGATCACAGCCACCACCCTGAATCCACTGCGATTCAGGGTGGTAGACTGTGATCTTGGTATATCTGAAATTACCCAATGCTTCAAAACCCCATACACAGTAGCTCTGGTTATTGCTTTCATGGAAGTTCTTCGTTTCCTCAGTGGTACATAGTCTTCAGCTGTTAGGTCCAAGCCCAGGTATTTCTGCAAGGTTATATAGGGTTGTTCCCCCTCTTCTCTCTTTGGAAAAAAATAGGCAGTTTTTACTAGCTTATTTTTCATTCTCTTTTACAACATCTGGAGTGCTCTGAAATAATTCCTGAAAAATTTTAATCGCACACTGTATTAGAACCAACAGACTTTTAACAAACACCCCCTCTGTACACACACACTCTCACTGTAGAAGTCCCCTTTTATTCACCTCCCTAAAAGAAGAAACTTATTTCTATCTGCAATTCTTGCCCGAGCTTTTCTATGTTGAATGAGTAAACCCTATCTTTCAGCACTTCCACTCAGGTGCCTGTGGTCTTCGTGTCCATACAAGTTTCCTCATCATAGACAAATGTATTGAAAAGAACTTTAGCCACTGGGTTTTTCTCATCCTTTGAACTGGAACTAATTTAACATTTTCTTTTTGAGTGTCTTGTTACCAATGGTGGAGTATTAAGCTCCAAAGACCACACAGGGGTAATGTCACTGGGGTAAGTCATTTCATGTAAGGGGTAACAAAAGCCTTTCTCTCTAATCCATGTGGTGTTTAGGAATGGCTAACGTCACAAAATGGCCCTCTTTTCATAGACAACTGTTCAAAGGGTGGTACTATCACACAACCAATGGAGGAGACTCTACCACAGGACCCACATCCCTGAAACCCTTTCAGATTGGTTCAGGGCAATCAGGCAATTTCTTAGACAGGTCACATGACCCCCTGTTCTGCAATTCACCATACCAACCTATTGGTTCAATCATTCCTCTTTAGTGGAGGGGGCTAGAGTACTGAAATCCAGCCCTATTGGTTCAGGACAGTGGGAGGAGTTCTTAGATAGGTCATATGACCACCCTTTCTACCATGTTATGCTAACAACCCATTGGGTCCCAGTTCTCCTGAACCAGGGGGCCAAACATGACAAAACCTTCACCCACTGGTCAAGTTCAGTAACAAGACTTCTTAGAGGGCTCATCACTGTAAGGTGAGACCTTAGAGGGGTCACATGATTCCCCTTTCTACCATGTCATGCTAAGAACCCATTGGTCCTGAACTGGGGACAAACGTGATTAAACCTTTGCCCACTGGTCAAGTGCAGTAATGAGACTTCTTAGAGAGGTCACATGGCCATGCCCCCTTTAAGGGGTCACACAAAACCCAGAAGTTCTACAAGTGCAGAAGTCAGGACTTCCCATCTCAGGCACCCTCTCAAACAGATACGATCAATTTGATGGGTCTTTGACATAAAGTAGGCCTCTATACTACTGGCGCGTACCATACCGAATGAAACATATTTGTTATTGGAGCAGACTTCATATACGACCCAACCCATGTACAACCCATACATACATGGGTATGTATCTGTATACACCCATACAGATGTTGGGTATAACAGCAAAATATGATGGATATAACATTATATATAAATATTCCTTTCACCCTGTATAGTATGCAATTTATCAAAGTTTCCAAATTACCACATTACCAAGTTACGGTTGGTGCATTTCCATCATTGCATTATTTACCTTTACCCAGGTCACAAATTTATCCCCTAAAACAACACACACAAAAAAATTGAGATTAGTCCTCTTATGTACTCAAAGGAGGAGGGGCAGGGATTCATGTGACATGTCTGTGCATTGGCTAAAATAGAGAAACCAAGCAACAGATAAAAACCCAGAAATGGTCAAACAGAAATGGTACATTGGTAACATCGACATTAATAAATCAGCAAAATGGAACATCAGTAGGCCAATATTAGTAGTACCTTGGATTTCAGGTTGTCAATTGCTCAACATGGCATTGGTTTCAGATTGGGAAAACAATATAATGCTCAGAATTGCAAGTTTTACCAATGGGTACCAACTCTTCTACCTATTTCAGCTCTAATTACCAGTAGCTTAAAGTGAACAAAACGATCGGTTACAGTTTTTGTAAACTTCCCTGACATTGGCACCAGCCACTGCTAAAGACAGCACCGTGGACTAGATGGATCATCGGTATTATCCAATATGGCAGTTCTTTTGTTCTCAAAGAGAATCCTCAAATGAACTGAAGGCACGCTAGTCAAACAATAATTATCATTATGTGTACAGAAATACCTCCCACATACTCATGACTATTATTAGTGCCTGATTAGGGGTGGGACTCCAGGTGAATTATCGGTTACCGGTTTTATTGGTATCAGATTAATCCAATATTGGATTTATCGGTATCGGTATATCGGTTTTTTAACATTGCCGATTTCTTGGATCTTTAACATTGCGGCCATTGCAATAAATGGCATCGTGTTAAAAATCTGACAGAAACCGGCAATATTAAAAAACCGATAACCCAATCCCGACAATTATCTGTATTATTGGATTAATCTGATATCGACAATTATCGGTATTATGGAATTAATCTTAAACTAATAGTGTCACTCCTAGGGCCTATTAGTACGTTGAAGCAACAATTGAAATTGTTGTCCCTGAATAGCATCCCTTGCTCTTTTCCCAGTTAATGCCATAGGCTCTTATATTTTCCCATTAATAATCAATGCAATAACTTTCAATGAGATCTCATCTTGACAGTACTATAACACCATAGTCTTATAGCACTGAATAACAGGAGACAAAATTTGAGACCTGAAATGAATACCCAAATTCTGTTATTTCAGATTATTTGTTTTGTTCTAAACAAAGTAGATATCTATTTATTTAATTAAATTTTTATCCCTCCCTTACTGGAAGGTTTAGGAGTAGTTTACAATATAATATATATGCATATAGTAATACTGTATAGAATGTAAGAGAATAAAAAGGAGTGGCATAGTGGCAGGGGCAATTCTCAGACCTCCAGGTACCACCTCACCTCTCTGGCACTCCCTTTCCAACCCCCCACTGCCATTGCTCCCTCTACAGGCCCCATAACACAAAACATACCCTCCAATAGTTCCTTTTTGCTTAGTATAGTAAGAACTTTTGTTGTTTTGTACTGGGCTTCCAACAATATAAGCTTTATACCAACTTCAGCACACAAAGCCAGCTATCAGCCTGTCTCTAACCTTCCCTTCTAAACCTTCTAACCCTCCTAAACCTTCCTTTTTAGGGAAGGTTATTGAATGGGTGGTTTCCCAACAGCTCCGGGCTCATCTTGATGCTATTGGTTTCCTGATAGGGATGGGCAAACAGATCGCGGTTCAGGTTCGGCCGTTTGGTTCGGCTGCGTTCGGTTCGGCCGCTCGGTTCGTTCGTTCGGTTCGGATTCGTTTGGTTCATTCGTTCGGTTCATTCGTTCGGTTCATTCGCCGAGTTCGGGTTCGGCTGTCTGGTTTGTTCATCCGAACAGGCCATTCGGTTAGGCCGCTTGGCTGTTCTGTTCGGCTGTTTGGTTTGGCCATTCAGGAAGTGTTGTTATGTTGGTTTTTTTGCTTTTTATATGGTTTATTGGTTTTTTATTTGGTTTTCTTTTGTTCTTTATTTGGTTTTTTGGTTTTTATATGGGGTTTTCTTATTTTTTTTTAATCTAATATTATATATATATGTCTACACTAAATCTAACTGCTATTAACTATTCTAAATGCTATGAAGTAAATGGATTATCTAATAAGTACACAGACCTACTCCTACAA
>QEPC01000715.1:2306258-2339277 GCA_003113815.1 Sphenodon punctatus
AGCCCTCGGAAAGCTGCCTCTGCCGTACCGTGCCACGATGTGTGGAATAGGGGTTTCCGTCGGTAAAAGCTGCCGCGGCGGTATGCTGCTACAGCCCTAAACTCTACTCAGTAAGGTATGCATCATTCGACTCCGCTGTCAAAATGGTGCATTCCTGTGGAAAGGGGGCCCTTCTTGTGAAGTGCAATATCAAGTCGGCGTTCCGTCTCCTGCCAGTGCATCCTGAGGACTTTGAGCTCCTCGGCATGCAGTTTCAGGGTAAGTTTTACTTTGACAAGGCAATGCCCATGGGATTTTCCACCTTATGTGCGTCCTTCAAAAAGTTCAGCACCATCTTGGACTGGATCGCACGCCAACGCACAGGTCAGAGCTTGATTACGCATTACTTAGATGATTTCCTCTTCTTGGGAAGGGCGGGGACCTCAGAATGCACGCTTGGAATGTGAAAATTCCAGGAAGTAGCCGCAGAGCTAGGGGTACCGTTGGCACTGGAAAAAAACGAAGGCCCAACGACTAGGTTGACCTACCTGGGCATAGATTTGGACACCATATGCTCTCTATCCAGATTGCCAGACGACAAGCTCTGAGCCCTCAGAGAATTGATAGCGGCGATAATGGCAGCCACTAAGATAATGGTCAAGCAGTTGCAGTCCCTCATGGGTAGCCTTAATTTTGCCTGCCGAGTTATCACACCAGGGAGAACTTTCATGTCTCGATTATATGCCCACATCGGGAGGGACCGTCCCCTGCATCATCATGCCTGGGTGACAAGGGTGATGCGGGAGGATTTGGCAACCTGGGAGGCCTTCGTCCAGGGCTATAACGGGGTGAGTTTCTGGTGGCAGTGACTCCTTTTGGAAGCAGAGCTCCAAATACAATCTGACGCCGTGGGTGGCCATGGGTTTGGGGTATACTTCAGAGGAAGATGGTGGCAGCATCATGGCCTTAGGATTGGGAAACAATCCTCAGGCCATGGCTAACCCGTGACATAACATTCCTGGAGTTCTTCCCCATTGTGGTGGCATTAGAGCTGTGGGAGGTGGAGTTTTCCAACAGAAGGGTTCTGTTCTGGTGCGATAACATGGTGGTCGTTCACGTCATCAATAACCTGTTGTCGAAATTGGAGAGGGTTATGCGGCTGGTCTGGCATTTTGTACTCAAATGCTTGTGGGCAAACATTTTGTTCGTGGCCAAGCACATGCCCGAGATTGATAACGGCATAGTCGATGCCCTCTCTCGATTTCAGACAGACCATTTTCGCCAACTTACACCAGATGCCAAGAACGACCCTGAACTATTTCCGAGGGACATGTGGAGCCTTGGACTATAAACTTATATCAGGCAGTGCAGGGACCCCTCGTGCCCAGAACCAGGCGGACGTATGAATCGGCATTCACAGAATTCCAGGAATACAGGTCAGGGAAAGGTTGGGAACTAGGATTTCCCATCCCTGAGGGGCAAATGCTTCAGTTTGCGCTCCAGCTCAGGCAACGAGGTTCGGCACTGGGCATGACTGGCGGAAAAATATCGGCCATCTCTTTTATGAGCCACTTGGAAGGCCACCTCTCTCCTGATAATGGCTTTTTTATGAGCCATCTGAAGGAGAGTTGGGCCCGGAGTACCCCCCAGACAGTAGATGTAAGGGCCCCCATCACCCCTCAGCTCCTAAATGCTATCAGCCAGGCATTACATACCGTGTGTCACTCGGACAGTGAGGTAGTTCTCTTTATTGCCACATTTCGCATGGCACTATTTGGGGCCTTCAGGATCAGTTAGATAGTCCCCCAATCCCGGCAGGACAGGTCGGGTACAGCCCTGCAGATCCACGATGTGGGTTGGCAGGGAGGCACCCTCCTGTTAAACTTAAGGAGGTCAAAGATGGACCAAAGGGGAAAGGGTCAGTTAGTGAGGCTGTGCCCTTCAAATGATGTCCATACTTGCCCTGTTGAGGCGATGAAGCAGTATTTAGCATCCCACCTGAAAACGGAGGGCCCGTTGTTTCTCCACAAGGATGGGACTCCGCTGACATGATATCAGTTCAGGGCAGTTCTCAACATGTGCATTAAGGTAGTCGGCCTGGACCCGGGTTGTTACACCACGCACTTCTTTCGCATAGGGGCGGCGTCAGTTGCCGCAAGTATGGGACTGCCTGTGGACCAAATACAACAGATAGGGAGGTGGAGGTCTGTTGCGTATCGCTTTTATATCAGGAACACCAAACCAAGAATGAGAGGGTACCGGGGGATTCGGCAGCAACAGCATAACTCTGATTTCTTTTCCAGATGTGGCACCCCCACGGGGACGGAAGGTGGTGTGGATCGTCGGCCATAGCATCATACATTGGGCAGGAAAGATGACTGCACGCAGCGGGTGGGACACCCAGCTGGGTTTAGGTGATAGGGACGATATAATTTGTCTAGGTAGACACTGTTACGGGGGTACGGGTGTCACACAAGCACGCTTTCACTCTTTGACGAGGCGCGCGGTCAGAGCAAGGAATACTGGGGAATAGTTGCCCGTCAGGATAGTGTTTGGGCCCTTCCTTGTGCAAGCACAATTGGAAGTTCAGGCCCCTATCATCATAGGGCGCTGCTGACCACGGACCCACTGTTGCCCCACACTCTTCTCCACACTCTACGTACTTCCAGGGGGCGAGGTGTGAGGAATTCACCCCGGGGGGTGCAGGAACCCCGGGTGGGGGAAGGGGATACAGGGCACGGACACTAACCTCCGAACTGCAGGACACCAAGACAAGGGTAGGTAGGGCACTCACTTCGCAACAACCGTTCACTCTCACTCCACACAATCACAGGTTCAGGGATTAGGCAGGGGTCCAATCACACGGGCAACACTCTTGGATACACAGTCTCTCTCTCGCTATCAAGTCACACAAGGGGCCGGTTTCACACAATCACCAGCGCCGTTTCCCAGGCGGCGCTGGCTTTTATACCCCAGGCCCCGCCCTCGTTCGAGCCCGCAGCCGCTCTGATCGGCGCTGCGGGGGCGGGGGACAGGCCGCAGCTGGGCTACCCCGAGGGGGCGGGGCCTCCCCCTGACGCTCCTCTGCGTTCCTGAAGGGCGTTCCCTGTGCTTGTGGAACGCTCCCTTCCTTGCTGCCTACTACTGGGGGCGTGGCTTCTGCTCCCTGCTTCCTGCTTGGTGCGTGCGGGGGGCGTGTCCCGGCCTCCGGCAGCGCCGGCGGCTCCCCCACTGACTGGGTCCCCTCCGGAGCCACCGGAGGGGAGCCCCCACGAGTTCTTTGCCCTTGCGGGCTGACAGGTGGGTCCGGACGATATGGGGGTTGCACTGAGGGCCCCGGTCCCTGCTCGCCCGGCGTGCCGCGCAACCTGCCCCGCCCGCTACTGACAGACACGGAATGCTGTGGGAGCAATTGCTTCCAACGCTGACTGTGGCAACAGAGAAATTCCCTGCACCAGCGGTGATTGTAATTCATTTAGGAGGAAATAACCTGCCTAAGTTTACAGGACTGTGGCTAACGAAGAGGGCAAAGGCTGATTTGTGAAAGGTGCAGGAGTGATTTCAGGGGTGCACACTGGTTTGGTCAGAAATGCTGCAAAGGAGAGTTTGGGCTAACGCCCAGCACCTGGGCAGGGTGGACCGGGCCAGGAAAAGGGCAAACGTGGAAATTGGGATGTGGTTCCAGTGAGCAGGGGGGTTAGCAATTTCTCATATGGAGATTAGACATGATAGGGATGAGTTATACTGGACTGATGGGGTCCATCTATCGGATGCTGGATGCAGCAAATATCTCAGAGTCCTGAAACGCAACCTAGTGAAAATTCTCGAAAGTTGAGTTTATGGCGGCGAACCAGCCAAGCAAAGCTGGCAGTTCTGGTGGCGGTAGGCTGAGTTCAGGCCAATGGTTAAAAGTTGAAAAGGTTTAGCATAGCATCGGGCATCAACATCTCCCTAAGAGATGGGCATAGGCCATACATAGCCACTCAGTGCGGCCCACTGTATGATCAGCCCAAGGGTGAGAGATGAGTGGCCGAACCTGCTGGGCGGACCATGTACCAAACAGTAGGTTACAGTGTCCTCACCCTTGTTGTTAAAACCCCCGCCCTGGTGGGCAAAAGGGGGTAGGTGCGAACAACCCACTCTGGCCCGGGGAACCCGGTGGTTTTGGCAGGATGTAAGTTGAAGAAGTTGGTTAAGGTAGGGCACAGGAGGATTCCCCTTGGGCTTAACCCGAAGACGTGAGAAGAAGGGTGCCAGGCAAACAGGATAGTGCCTGGTCCAAGATGGGAACCTCCTGTGGGGACAGTTAACAGTTAGGAACAAGAGATAGATAGGACCCCAGTTCAAAGGGGGAAGTGGGAGGGCTACCATTCAGCGCAATAAAGATTGCGGCCATTCAAACCCACATATCATGTCCTCGTCTTCTTTGGGGGGGTGCATCGACAAATCACAGATGTCGATATCAACAATGGCAGAAACTTGGAATCATCGGAGTCTGACAAAGTACTAATATACACGTGCAAACACTCCCAAAAGGTTGGTATTTCCCTGCAGTACAGGAGCACTTGCTCTTGTTTCAGCCTTACTCACTTTTGGATATGTAGGGAAATTCTCCCAAAAATTAAATAATTAAGTAAAATTAAGAATTAAGTAGCATTGGCCTGAATTTGTCTTCTGATTATATGTACATCATCAAAATCTATAAATAGCACTAAATATGTCTGAAATCTTATATGACTGAAGTCTAATTAATTCAAAAAAAGAATTTAGACCATATGTAAATTGGTTTCCCCATCATCTGATGTTCTTAAAATACCTTCGAGATGCAGAAACTAGCATCATTTTGCAGGTGGAGAATTAACATATAGAGTAAATTAACTACCTTCCTCAAGGTCAAATTAGGAGTCTGTAGCAGAACTAGGAAATGAATCCAGATCTCCTGGTTCCCTGCCAAATGCTCTAGTGGCCAATAGCATAGCTAGGTTTAATCTGGCCCAGCAGCAAGGCAAATTACTGAGGTCATTACCAACTGGCATGGGGAGGTAAAGGAAGGCATGTGTGAGGCCAGGGTTTGGGGAACACTGGAGTATGGGGGAAAGCAATGACCCAGAACAGACTGTGTTTTGGGGGACACTGGGGTATGGGAGGTAATGGATGGGGGTAAAAGGGGAAGGGGAGGCAATGGAGTTGAGTGGCAGCTGCTGGCAGATTGCTTGTTTTACCACTCAGTCTAGCCTTGCAGAGGTACATGAGTTGTTACATTTGCATTTGTGGACAGTCTTAATGCACCAAGGAAGACAGACTTGAGATAGAGAGTCTGGGTAAAACGTCCAATAAATTTGCTCTCTCTTGACGGTCTCCCATCTCATGAGAGGAGGTGCATACTTCCGTGATCCATCCATGCCCCCATATGGAGCAACCTGGTTTTCCCCCTGTTGGTCCATACGGGAGCATGAAGGGGCAGTGTATGGGT
The DNA here is from genome assembly GCA_003113815.1 of Sphenodon punctatus. Lineage (NCBI taxonomy): Eukaryota > Metazoa > Chordata > Lepidosauria > Sphenodontia > Sphenodontidae > Sphenodon > Sphenodon punctatus. The sequence goes on from QEPC01000715.1 coordinate 2,311,711, forward strand.
GCGGGTGCACACCAACCGCACACCCATCACAGCCCATCTGATTCCCCTGCCCCCAATCACCGAAAGTCTGTGTGCCCTCTGCCAAGCATACACGGACCCACTTCCCAGCTGGGTCATTTTAAAATGGCCTAAGTGAAGCAAATGTTGAGAGGATTGAAGAGTTTGCTTGTTTTACAGCTCAGCCTAGTCTTGCAGAGATACATGAGTTGTTACATTTGCGTGGTGGACAGTCTACATAATGCACCAAGAGAGACAGACTTGAGATAGGGAGTCTGGGTAAAATGTCTAATCAATTTGCATCTCCCTCAAGTTCTCTCTCCTTCGTAAGAGCCCAACAAACTCCACAAATATCATGTAGAAATATTGCTCAGCAACACTTGGGTAACAAGTCTCTTTCTAAAGCTGTCCTCTTTCTTCCTGTGTCATTTTGCCAGTGGTTAAATTAAAAGGAGGAAGAAACAAACGGCTTGTGATAATTAGAAATGGGAGAACCTTCTAAGATCCAATTTGTACCACTGTGCACACAGTAAGCATGAAGTGCTTTCTTTTTAAACATTTTCTGGCAGCAGAATATTTCAGACATGAATAAAACATCTAAACAATGCCAAGAATGCTTTAAACCAGGAGAAAACAAGCTATTGAAATAACTCAAGAGCTCCAAGATTTCAAAACAAAACAAACAACAAAGTCAAGCTATCAGATTTTCTTTGATTTCATGTAGTCTCTAATAAAGCATTTACTGCTGTTACATAAATAGCTTTACACTGAAGATTAGAACCAGTTAGTTAATATAACTAGGTAGCCTACATTAGTAGTTCTCAACCTCTGTGTGGGCAAGACCCGCCAAAACAATTTTTTTTTAAAATTGGCACCAGGAGTTGCTGGACAGTGTCAGCAGGGCAGGTGAATAGGTGGAGTTGATCCTGGCAGCAGTGGGGAGCCAGTATGAGGTGACTGAAATCAGAAGAATGTAGGAGCCAGAGAAGCAGGGAAACTGTTGGAAGCCATGTCCCTCCTTTCCCTATCCCACCCTTAAAACATAGGAGGTGGGGCAGCAGGATGGGGACAAACAGAAGACGCAACACAGCTGCACAAGGGCTTGAGGGTCCTCCAGAACCTGGGAGCTGCCACAACAGCTGACTTGGGCCCCAAGAACACCCCATGCCCCTCCCAGGACCCACATAAGAACCAGGACCCACTGGAAATTTTGATATTTCAGTTCTGTTTTTGAAGGGTTTGTTTGTTTTTTTGTTATCCGAAAATTTGAATATCATCTGTGGATGTGAAGTCCACTTTTCAATTTCACCTTAGAACAAATATGGTCATTAGGACTTTTAACCAGTGGTGGAGTAAGGTTGGAATGCAGAAGTGTTCTGTCTCCACTCTCCAGTGCCACTACACCATTCCTGAAGGTGTGGACCCACAGGTTGATATTGGCAGGTAGACTACTTCTGCGTCCATCCAATTGGCACAGAGCAGGAGTACACACGTACACTGTCACCTCCACGAAACCCCAAACCCAAGTTCTGCGTTAAGTAGTGATGGAGCAATGATGGAGACTGGCCCAAGTGGTGAGTGAGCCAGGCCTGCATTCAGAACAGGTACAGGTGGGGATTGGGGGGCCGGGGAGGAGGGAATCAGGCTGGGAAGGGAGTTAGGCTGGGATGGAGAAACAGTGAAGAGTATTCCTTAACCTTAAGATTTGGGACTATGCTGCCTTCTTTGTGTCAGACAGTGCAATTGCATCTTGAAGATGGATGACCATGGGAAATGATGGCCATAGATGGGCAATGACAAGTGAAGTGTGACAGCTCTGCGTCCTGACCCCCTAAAGCCCCACTCTCTGACATTTGCCGTCACGTTCCCAAGATAAATGAAACGTCACTTCCTGTCAAACACACATTCTTTCTCCCACTCTCTCTCACACACATACATGTGTAGTCCTCTCAGAAAGAGTGGTTTTTATAAATCTCATGACCAGACTGAAAAAAATGGAATTGTTAGTTGCTGTTTCTGCTGATGGTTTTCTAAATTTTGTATTGGATGCAGATATGTGTTTGGATATTTGGAGGAGTGTCAACAAATCCTAATCTTCAAATAAAATATCTGTTGTTCATTTTACCACTTGCTGAGTCTGTGTAACTTCGGGGCTATGGTATTAAGCTTGGATGTGGAAAACCTTACTTCAAGTCCCATCTTATCCCTGAACTCACTGGGTGGGCTTGGGCAAATCACTCTCATCCTCATTTCCCCATCTATAAAATGGAACGAATAATGATATACCTTAGAGGGCTGTTGGAAGGGTAAACATTGAAAGTGCTATGTAAATGATACATTAAAACAGTATCCTGCCCATTTAAGCAAAATCCTTTTCATTTCACGTTCCACATACACAGACGGTACAGTTACCTTTCTGTTGCCTTACACCATTTGGAACTTTCCTCTCCCTTCCTCCTGTCACTGCCCATTTTAAAATGATGTCCCAGCACTTGTTAAATGAGCTCCTGCATGCCCAGTGTTCCTGGCAGCAACTCTTTCTGCTCCCGTGCCTAAGAGAGATGTCTTTACAATTTAATCCGGCACAGACTGAATTCTGAACACAGCTTCCCTTTCATGGATTCTCCTGAGAAAGCGCGAGCTGTCAAACAGCATGGGGCATAGATGGCCTGCCTTGGCAAACTCAGAATGAGAGAAAAGCAGTGCATATAGGATAGGAGAGAGGACCAGTGTCTGGGAGAACAGGATGGAGAAAAAGCTGTGGAGACATGAACAAGATAAATGCAGATGCAGCATTAGTCAGCATAGTCACAATCTGTCTTGGCAGCAGCAGACAGAAAGGGTTCTAGCAAAGGCTGCAGTGCACCACAGCAATTTGTTTGCCCTGTTCATGCTAGAGCTGTCACATCTCAGAGTGGCAACTAGATATTTTCTAAGTGGTGAGTACATGCCCTAATCTCAGAAGTCCCAAGCTCTGATGCCCATTTTCAAACCGACCCAGTATTGTCAGGTACTGAACAGTGCCTGTTTACCAGTTAGCAAGTTACTCAACTTTCTGTTATGGCATTACCAAGCTACTGTCACCATATAAATAAGTTACCATTTGCCCATTTCTGTGCATTTAGGGGCTACCCATGGGGATGGTCCAGAGACTGCAGCTAGTGCAAAATGCAGTGGCCCGTCTCCTTATGGGGTCGGACCACCGTGAGCACATTACACCAATGCTCCGGGCTCTGCACTGGCTGCCTACAGTCTTCTGGGCCTGATTCAAGCTGTTGGTGTTGACCTGTAAAGTCCTACGCAGCCTTGGCCCGACTTACCTATGGAATCGCCTCACTCTCTGTGCTCTGGGGTGACCCTGTGGTCATCCGGGAGCACCCAGCTTGAGGCCCCCCATGTGGTCCAGGGTGGCACTATGGAGAAGCCATTCTCAGTGCCCACACCTTGGTTGTAGAATTCCCTCCTAGTGGAGGCCCGGATTGCCCTGGAGGCCCCCCCCCTTCCAGCATATGACTAAAACCTGGCTGTTCCACCAGGTGTTTGGGGGGGGAGATGGGGTTTAGGGTGGAAGGTTGTGGGTTAGGGACTGGAGGGGAAGAGCTCTATTTTTTTTCCTTCTCTTTTATTGTGATATTTTAAGCTTGTTGTTTTATTCTTTTTACATGTGTAAGCCGCCCCAAGCTGCCTGGAGTTGGAGGGGTGGAGGTAACAAAATGTGTTAAATAAACAAACAAACAAACAAATAGAAAAATAAATTCCAGGTACTAAAAATAGGGAAGAGGAAGGGCTGTTGTCTGCCTGTGCAGATTTAAAGTGATTGGCTAAAATGCAGTAACCAAGAATTGGAAATTAAACAGTAATTCAGAAATGGTAAATCAGAGAGTCAGTAACCCAATAATGGAAATACCTGGAATTTCAGGTTTTCAGTTGTCTGACTCAGTAGTCAGTTACCAACTGGACACACAATAATCTGCTTGAAATTGCAGGCATTACCCACTTGTAGCAAATCTACTACTTGTTTCTGCTCTAGTAGGGACAGGGGTGGTTCCCCTCTCCTGGCTCTGCTCCTGGTCCTGCTCTGTCTCTACTAGAAGGAGCAGCATTGGTGAGGTAAAGAAGAGGAAACCAAGTGCCAGAGTCCCCTCTGCTCTCTTTCCTGGCTAGCAGGCCTGTCTCACGTACCTAGATGTTGATGCTACTGACAGTCCCACCCCCCTCTCTGTTCTCTTCTCTTCCTGGCTTCTGGATGTTGCCTTCTGCCTGAGTGCGGAGGAGACAGGGGAAGGAAGAGAGTATCTCAGCACAGTGATGCCTGCTGCCAAACAGGAGATGAGATCCCTGGGTATGCAAAAGGCAGTGCATAATAGCAGGGAGAAGGGAAGGAGAGCAAACATGAGCTCACACTGCAGGATTTTTGTTATGTGTGGAGGGGGGCTTGAAACTGAGCTACCACTAGGGGTGTCAATGTAGTTTTCATTATTACAATAACGATAACGAAAATTGTTGTTTTCATTTTCGTTATTGCAATAATGAAAATGACAACCGAGAATAACGACGACAATGAAAATGACAACCGAGAATACCAAAAACGACAACTGAGAATATCAATAATGACAACGATAATGATAATTAAAATGATAACAGAAACAATAACAAAAACAATAAAAAGAAATGAAAATGACAATGTCATTATCGTTGTCATTATTATTAGTGCTGTGGCAGTTGGGTTTTGGAGGGAAAATGTGGAGAGCGGAGGAGGGAGCAGACATCTCAGAGTCTAAACAGAGTTGAACTCTTGAACTGTGCCTGTGTTGGGAGGGACAAGCAGCTCAGCAGTATCTGATTGATATATCACTGGCCAATGAGCAGCGCAAGTAGGCCCCAGCAGTCTAATGGCACTCTGTGATTGCTCGATGCCGGCTGCCTCCCACAACCAATTGGGGGTGGGGGGGGGCTATGAGGCAGGGCATTGCAACCCTTTATAATGGGAGGGTCAGCCTTTTTCTCTCCGTTCCGTGATAGTGCTGCTTGTCAGGTTGCGTTTACACAACTGTGGTGCTTGCACACAAAAAATCCTCCCTAGCCCTCATTGTATTACCACCAATATTTTTCCTTCATTATACCCTACATTTTACCTTGTCCCTTTTGCTGCCCTTCTCTCCCCTGTACATTATATATAGATAGGTAATATATATTAGGTATAGATTTATATTGTAGACATATAGATTAGATTAGAAAAATTATATAGATAATTGATTAGATAATAGTTTCCTTTTTCCTTCCCCTGTCTCCCTTAGATTTAGATAGATATTAGTTGTGCATGGGAATCATTAACGATAACGATACCAAAAATAAATCTTTGTTTGAAATGGTACCGATAACGATATCGATAACGATAATGAAAATTATACTGATAACTAAAACAAAACAAAAATGAGAATGAAAACAATAACTAAAATGATAACGACATTGTTGTTAATAACAATAACGAAAACTACATTTTTCAATAATGAAAACAAAAAACTAAAACAACATGGGGCCTGGTGCACACTCCTAGCTCCCACCCTCAATTGCGCCACTGTTACTCACACAACTCCAAACTAGAAGGTCTGCTCTACTGCGATCTAAAATCAAATGCAAAAATAATAGCTAGGCTCTGGCATTAAAGATTAGCTAGCCCAGTTCTGAGACATGATGCATTATAATAGAGGTGGGGAATCTCTGGCTTGTGGGCCAAATGTGGTCTGCAGGTTTAAAAAAAATAAAATGACCCTTTTCAAGTTGTGACTCCATTCCTACCCTTAAGCACCGAACCAATTGCCCGCTGCCGCGCGGCCATCCTCACCGCGAAGGGCGGCTCTCTGGCGGCGGGGGTTGTCGCACCCCCACCCTTAGCCGGAAGAAGACATTAAGGCGGGGGCACATGGCACGTGAATGGTGGCATGAAGGGAAGTCTCACGAGAACGGGACTTCCTGGCCGCCATATTGGCCCAGGTGCGGAACCCGCCATTCCGCGCCTGGGTAGCATCAGGAAATCAGTGTGCTTGAGGTGCGGCTTAGGGAAGGCCTCGAGCAGCGTTACGCAGCAGGAGCAGCAGCCAGGAGGGCGGCAGAGCAGCAGCAAGCGTGGGGGTGCCCACAAGAGTTAACACAATTTTCCCTGACCCCGAAAGAGGCTGAGTCAGGGGTGGGGGGGAAGGGGACCCCGAGGAAGAAGGGGGTGAAGAAGCTGGGAGCCGGCCACTAACAAGAACGCTTTGGGTTTTCTTTGTGGACCCACCTCTCACTGGCAAGGATGGCAAAGGGGGGAGGCAATCAAAAGAAAAAGGGTCCAGCTAAGCAGACCTTAGCAAAACGAGTAGAGGAGGTACTGGAGTCCCTCCAAGCCAGGATGGGGCAATGTGAAGGGGTCTTACAGGGCATTGCTGGAGGAGGACAGGCCCAGAGCCCATGAGGGATGGCACAGGAGGGAGGACCCGCTGGCAGTGGTCCCACGGGGGGGTGGCCCAGTAATAACACAGGCTCAACAGCCCACGGTGCTGCAGGAGGAAGCGGTCACCCCCCACGAGCAAGCTGTCGCAAGGGACGAGGTCCGGAGGGACGCTGGCCCCGGTGATGGCAGGGCATCCACAAGTGGAACCCGGGTGAGTACCTGGGAGGTGCGAGTTCCAGCATGATTCAGGGAGGGGTTGGGCCCCCCAGGTGGGTCTGGTGCCAGAGGAAGTCAAGGGCAGCAAGAACAGGTGGGGCAAGCCCCAGCATGCCTTTCCTCTCTGCCCAGGCGGAGTGGAAGTCACCAGTTGTCGCCCCCCAGGATCAGCGAAGGCAAACCTCCTGCGCACCGAGCATGCAGGGACCAGATGGCCGCTGTTCTTGAGACCATGAACACCTTCATGGGATGGTTTGCGGCCCTCGAAGAACACGTGGCTGAGCTGGCAGAAGGACAATGAAGGGAAACAGTGCAGCAGGAACCTCGCGCGCGGAGTCAGGTGCAGGAAGCAATGCCCACAGAACATGGGCTTACAGACCAGACGGCTGGACCCTCCGGAGCAAGAGACAACTCCCCCAGTGAATGAGGGCAACAGCACAAGCCTTGAAGGGCAAGGTAGGTGCACGCAATACACCCCGTGCCGATGCGGGCGCAAAGGAGGGGCCAGGACCAGGGAACAGACTGCCCAGACAGGCTCCACAGTAGTGGAGAGGCTTGGATGGGTGGCGTCATGGGTTCTCTGGCCCACACAGGAGATTGGAGGGGTGGGGGATAACCCCCCCCCCCAATCCAGTGGAGAGGGGCTACAGGCCCAAGGTGTGGGTGTCACAGCCCAGCCTTGAACCCATGGCCCCTGGGGTGCTGGAGAGCCTGTCCAGCACCCTGCGCCACCTGGTGGGCTTGTGAGGGTGATGGATTATCCACCTTCTGTTTCCTTTGTGTGCTTGCTCCCTGTGTGTCATGCCCCCTCCCAGCTGTAGCCAGTTACCTTAATCCTGCCTCCCAGTTTCCTGATTGGCCACAGGAAGTATTTAAGCCTTGGTGTGGCCACAGGAAGCTGGTGGATTAACGTCTCTTACCCCCATCCCATTCCTGTCTGTTGTAATGTAAGAGTACTTGTGTTCTATGTTGTATGCGTGACTCCTGTGCATGTCCCCTCTGCATATGGTAAGACTGTCTTGTTTCCTCTGTCTTGTGCATGCCCCATGCTCTGCTGCTTGTCCCCCCAGCTCTGTGTGAGCTTGGGCTCTGCTCCTTGTCCCCCCAGCTCTGTGTGAGTTCGGGCTCTGCTCCTTTCCCCCCGCTCTGTGTGAGCGTCTGCCTTAGTTCCTCCCCCTNCCTCGGCCTCTGGCTCCCCCTCGCCTCTGGCTCCCCTCGTTGCCTCGGCCTCTGGCTCCCCCTCGCCTCTGGCTCCCCTCGTTGCCTCGGCCTCTGGCTCCCCCTCGCCTCTGGCTCCCCTCGTTGCCTCGGCCTCTGGCTCCCCCTCGCCTCTGGCTCCCCTCGTTGCCTCGGCCTCTGGCTCCCCCTCGCCTCTGGCTCCCCTCGTTGCCTCGGCCTCTGGCTCCCCCTCGCCTCTGGCTCCCCTCGTTGCCTCGGCCTCTGGCTCCCCCTCGCCTCTGGCTCCCCTCGTTGCCTCGGCCTCTGGCTCCCCCTCGCCTCTGGCTCCCCTCGTTGCCTCGGCCTCTGGCTCCCCCTCGCCTCTGGCTCCCCTCGTTGCCTCGGCCTCTGGCTCCCCCTCGCCTCTGGCTCCCCTCGTTGCCTCGGCCTCTGGCTCCCCCTCGCCTCTGGCTCCCCTCGTTGCCTCGGCCTCTGGCTCCCCTCGTTGCCTCGGCCTCTGGCTCCCCCTCGCCTCTGGCTCCCCTCATTGCCTCAGCCTCTGGCTCCCCCTCGCCTCTGGATTCCCTCATTGCCTCGGCCTCTGGCTTCCCCTGTTGCCTCCCGCTTCCCCTGTGTTGATCCCTTGATCCTTGTCTTCCAGTTCCCAGCCCTGTGTGTTTCTTCCCTATCCCTCCACCTCGATGATGAGTCGTATGCCTTCCTAGACCAGCTTGGCTGGTACTTATGCGGAGTGCTTTATCTCCTGGATATCAGAGAGCAGCTGAGAGGTTCCCATGCTAATCCTGTGACTCCCCTTTTGCCATCCCTCATCTTCCCCTCCATCCTTTCCCTAGGCTCCGACCCCGGAGCCTGACAGTGGGGGGCGTGAGCAAGGACATAGTGGCCTGTTCATCATGCCATGGGCCACCCTTGCAGGCGGCTGTGCCACGTCGGGAGCCAGGTACCTGGGCAGTCTTGGGAACACCGGTCGGGGTGCACTTAGCCCTGCACATGTGGGAAAAAATATGGAGGGGCGAGTACGTGGATGTTTTCTTGCTTCTCTGTTCAGAGCCGGTACCAGACCCTAACTCCTCGGAAAAGGAGAAAGAGAAGGAGAGGTTCAAACACCCGAAGGTTGATAGGAATTGGGCCAATTGGTCCGCGGCCTTCTTGGTGTTGCTGGGAGTGATGGTTCAGGCGGCATCTGACCAAGCCACAGAACTAATCAAATACCAAGTCAAATGCCCCCTGGGCCCTTTCCTCTCACCTCACGTTATCAGTCAGCAGGTGAAGACAACACTACTGAGCTGGGCCAAATCTAGGGGCCAAGCAAGGCAGCAGGGGTGCCCACTTGACAGGGTATCTCTATCAATTTTGTTAGCACTTCCAACCCTGCCAGAAGACCCCGGGAAACCTCACCCCTAAGGCTTTTTTGAGCAAGTCAGCCTCTCATCTAGTAAGGATTAGAACTGAAAGGGGTAGTGGGTTTATTATTCATGGATATAATTATCCCATTTTTGCGTAGCTCTTTAAGTACCTAAGTAATATCCATGACCGAGATTGGAGGGGGGTATTATAGTTCAGGTTTTTTGGTTTGGTTATTTCAGCTGTTCAGTCATCTAGGTATTTTGCGCTATTGTGTATGCACAGTAGTGCTAACTTTGGCAAAATGACATAACGAAAATAACAAAGTGAAAGAACAACTGAAATAACCAAACCAACCAACAAACCAGAATAACCAAAGCGGACACCCCATGGAGCGTAAACCATTTTTCGAAACCTCATTTTCAGTTTGGACAGGGTATATTTTAAAAATGGGTTTGGGGTACTCATTTAATCTCTTGTACATATATTAATGTTATTTCAGTCACATGGCCTGGTCCTGCACCAGGTTAAGGGTGTGAGGACAATATCTCCTGAAGAGACTTCCTTGTTTACCAGCTCTGTCTAGCCTTGCAGAGATGCATATGTTGTCTTATTTCCCTGGAGGGGCGGTCTCCACAGGCATCAAGTGAGACAACCTCTTCACATGGGGAGTGGATGTGAATAACCTCTAATAAATATTTCCCTCTGACCTCTGTCTTAAGACTTCTTCTTATGAATCCACTAAACATCACCAATTAGGTTTTCCCTCCAGGAAACTACTCTGGAAAATAATTTGACTCTTTATCTGGAAACTTGCATATTGTTGTAGATGTTTAAACTTTTCCCATTTGAAAGTTGGAACTCTTTAGAGAAGATGAAATCTTCAAGTAAGATTTCCCTTTCTTTTCTTGCCCTTCTATTTTTCCTCTTCCAAAGAGCTTTTCTTATAAAAGCTGTTTTCTATACGGTGACTAGAAAATGCAAACTGGTGTGCGGTCCTTATCACACCAGCGTCTTTTATGAGCTCTCTTTCTAAGTCATTAGGTTTGAATCACTTCTGACTGTGAAGTCTTTGTTAAGAAACGAGTTTTTGTTATATTAGCAAGAGATAATTTTCCATTTTAATCATGTTAATTAAAAAAAGAATTAATTATGCATTTTGCTAAAAAAGATAAAGATTCAGGAAAGGTGCTTTTAATTGCATGCTACGTGGGAAGCCAGAGTCCTTTCCTCTATGTTTCATACTGCTTACAAAGTTCTCATTTCTTTTAAGACAATAAAATCCCTATTCAGTAGTGGGCACTGCTAGGATGAGAAAAAATTAAGACGACGCTTATAGATTGGTCAGAATTAGAGCTCCAACCGGGCACCCGAAGATCCAGGCACTCTCAATGAATCAAAATGCCCGCATTGAACTGGCCATGTTTGGGCGCCACTGATGCCTGAACAGGACCCAACAGGCTGCTTGAATGCAATGGCCAGCCTTTGAAAGTGACAGGCCCCAGCTGGGACCACTAGAGTCTGGCTCTGCAGCAGTCCCAGCTGGAGCCTCTCACTTTAAAAGAATGCTTGTGCCCCCTAGCACCTTTCACCTGACAGCATGTGGCTTGGTTTTTTTCTTCAGTTTCAAGCAGGTTGTAGTCAACCCAAATGATCCTTTTAGTTTGTTTAGTTAGTTTATTTCATTTATTTAGTTCATTTCTGGTTTTCCATTCATTTTCGCCAGGAACAATCAAAATGACTGGTGGAAAACGAATGGTAAAACCTGGAATAATCAAAATGAACAAACCAAATGAACCAAACCAACCCAAATTGAAAAAAAAAGTTAATCCATCAAGGACTGGACAAGTAGCGTTCTTTACTCAGTTTGAACATTTCTGGCCAGATCATTCGGACTCATTTTGCCAGGTACTCGTTTCAGCTCGACTTAGAAGTCCTCCCTCTCTCTGCACCCAGTAGCAGCAGTGCCCACACTCTGCCTTGATCCTTCAAGCATAGTCTTTTCCCTCTGCAGTTTGGGGGTAACACTGAAGCGGGAGAGAGAAGTGGGGTGCCTTGTCTGGATTTTTCAGCCCTTTCTCTCATCACTGAAATCACAGCAGAAATGGGCTAATCACATGAAAAAGCCAATGCACACAAGCAGAACTTTGCGAGATCCTTCTGACATTGTTTATGATCACGGAAGCCCCCCCTCCCCTCCCTTCCCTTCTTGAAGTGAGCTCAGTGGAGCTGTTAATTAGTCAGTTACATTTTTAGTGCCACTTAGGGGCCTGATCTTTCACAGGTGAGCGGTGTGCCTGCTCAGACACCAGGGGGGACAACTGCACCCCAAAGCCCAACCCCCCGAAGCCCTGCTTACCACTGTGCTTAAAACAGTTGCAAAAACAAACTTTGCAACTTGAAATCATTTGAAGTTCTGTAACATCCCCTCATACAAGCCTAGCTAACAGATGCCCTTTTCATAGCTCTACAGTCTCCTTCTCAAATGTAGGGAGGCAAATGCCTAGGCTTGCCAGATCAAAAGTTCAGAAGTAAGGGATGCTGCAGAACTGAGGGATACTGAAATAAGAGATGTCCATTGTTTTCTAGAGGGGTTCTGAATAAGAAACAACTATCAAGCATATCAAACAAGCCCCTCATGGCCACAGAACCCCTCAGCCCCTTCCCATTTCTCAACCTTCCCCCAGTTGGTCCCAGTCCACTTCAAAACCTCCCCAACTCCCACCCCGTATGGATGCAGCAGCACAAATGAGCTCAGATTGGTGGAGGAGAGGAAGAGGTATTTTCTTGGCCGGATGGTCCTTTACCTCAGATGCTGCTGGGCCTGTGTCTTCTGGGAGGGTCGGTAGTCAGTCAGAGGCAGGCTTAGGCTGCTAGGCAGGAAGGGAGAGCAGGAACATTCTAGTGAGTCTCTCCTTGGGCTGGGTGTTGGCTCTCTCCTCCCCTCCAGGAGCCATGGAGGGCATGGGGAGAGGGGGCAGCCATGGGGAGAGGTGGGGGAAGTTGTCACCTGCTGCAGTTTAAAATCCCATGCCACCGTGCAAGTGCACACACTGGGGCCTCTGCCATGTTTCCTAAGTCTGGCATGCTAGGACTACATTTCCCAGTATGCCAAACTAGGAAACATGGTGGCCACAGAACACATCCGCACACACGGCAGCGTGGGGCCTTTGAAACAAACTGTCACAGTGGCGGCAGCATTAGGTGAGCGACCGGGGGATGGTAGTTTCCCCCCCTCCAGGCTGCTGCCAAGGAGGCTTGAGTAGGCTGTTGCATGGGTGCGAAGGGGGGCCTTGATGTTTGGCCACTGAATCCCTGCCCTGAGCATCTCAGTGGTGGAGGCAATGCCCACCCCCACCCCCCGTGGTCCAGAGCCCAGGACCCAGGGCGGCTGCCACAGATCACCCTTCAGTAAAGCAGGCCCTGGCTGTACGGACCGAACCTGGATTCCAGTGGACTATCATCATGTTTGTTAACAGCTTTAGTTCTGAGAGCAGTATTAAAAACTCAGCAATGTTCAAAAATTCAAGCATAATCTATATTTTTGTATGTTTTTATTTTTTGAAAATCTATTGTATAGTTTTGAAGGTCTGATGTTTTGAAGTGCCCATTTCAGCAAATGGAGAGTGTGAGAAAAGTGGTTTCCAAACTGTCTATTTCACTAATGTTCTGTTGTGTTATATGTGAGGAGATGAGCTTTTGTTCAGGCTATTATTCTATGTATGTGAGTGGCATTTATTAAAAGCTATGGATGGAACAGAGTTGGGGCTGAAAGGAAAACTCACTGGCTGGCCACTCCACCTGCCAAGCAAACTCCTCAGCAGGTGAAACGTACAAGGCACAAGTACGCCCATTGGAAACAATAGGTACAATGGGAATACCAACTGGGAGTAATGGCTTTTGGAATGCCAGTAGCCCTTAATAGACAGTAAACCAATAAATAAAGGGAGTGGGGGAGGATCTGAAGTGGGGGAGGATCTGAAGTGCCAAAGCAGGGAAAGAAGGGGGATGGGTGATGAAAAAAAAGCCCAGGAGTAGAAAAAAGGAGGCCACCGGGGGGGAGGGGGGAAGCAGGGTGAAAGGACAGGTAGGAGGTCATTTGGAACATTTGGATTTATTTATTTAATTGTTTAATTAATTATTTATACACATTTTCTGCACCCTCCTGCTCACAGCAGCTCGGGGCAACTCACAAATAGCAATTAAAAAAACCCATAAAGTACAAATTATAGGGTGGCTGGGTGAAATGAGAGATATGAGACCACTGGGAGTGACTGGAATGACTGGGGCTGGGTGTAACGACAGGTGTGAGGACACAGGGAACAGCTGGAATGCTGAGGGGCTGGGTGGAATAACAGGTAGGAGGTGACGGGGAGTGACTGTAATCAGCAGGGCAGGGTAGAATAATGGAACGGAGGTCTCCAGGAGCAGCTGAAATGACAAAGAGCTGAGTGGAATTATGGGTACGAGGACACTGGGAGCATATGAAATGCGGGGGAACTGGGTGGATCAACACATGAGGTCAGCAGGGGTGACTGGAACGATGGTGGTTTGGGTAGGGGTAGAATGATAGGTCTGAGGCCACTGGGAGTAGCTGGAATGACAGGGCACTGGGTGGAATGATGGGCACGAGGACTCCCCCCCCCCCCCCCTTATCTTCCTTTCATTTCCTCACCTTTTTTCCCGCCTTCTGGCAAAGGAATAGCATCAAGAGAGAGACTGTATGCAGCTAGGTACACTGAGGAATTTTACATGAGTTCGACAGAATTCCTTTAGGCATGTAACTGACCTTACCTTTATATATGTACCTTTTATATGAGTTGCAGAAAAAGGACTGACACAGACAAATTAAATCCAGCCAACTACACAACAACCCTGCCTTGGGAGAATGGATGCTAACACAACAGTGTTGACACACAAAATGACTGGGAGAGCCATGGAAACTCCCTAATCTAAGCAGAGAACTGAAATATTTTCCCCCCTACCTTTGACCATCTAAGGGAGAAGATCCCAGTCAGCAATTTTGTTCTCTTTGAGATCAGAGGAATGGAGAACCTACTATGTTCCCACCCAAGAATTTTGTTCCTCCTCTGCCCCCACTACCATCCATCTCTTAAATCAATCTTTGTCCTTTCTCCCATTCTGCTCTCATGATGTGAATTCCCTTGCTGAACACATTCACTCTGCCCTCTTCCTATCTGTCTTCTAGTAATACTTATAATTTCTACAGCACTACCAGGTGTACAGAGTGCTTTACAGTAGCAGATTTTCAGAAACAGGTCCCTGCCCGGTGGCCTTACAATCTAAGGTAGACAAGAGTGAGGGGAACACAGGCATACACATATTCCCATTTTACAGATGGGGAACTGAGGCTGAAAAGTTGTGACTTGCCGAAGGCTACCCAGAGAGTTCATAGCTAGGATAGGATTTGAATCCTGACTTCCCAGGCCTAAGTCGAGCACCTAATTCACTATACCTCAGTTTCTCTAGGCTGAGAGCTTCACTTGTCCATGGTCACCCAGTGAGTATCTTCATATCTCTCCTAAAAACTACCCATGTATCAGGCTTCCCTAGCTCTTTCCCCCATCTCCACAGACTCCCTCATCATCAATCATCATCTTGCAAACTTCAATACCTCTGCCACAAAAGTTTGTAAACTCTTTATCTGGAGTTCATGTTGTGGACTACCTCCACTACAGCATCTTTAGCTCATTCACCTATGAAAGAAATATTGTTAACTAAAGAGATGATACTAAGCCACATACAGTGCAGTTGCATAAATCTCACACAACCCCACTATGGGGAGTGTGGAACGTGTGCAAACTGCACATAAACTGCTAAGACATGCGTGCTGGGGTTTAGGATCAGCCCCATTGGCCGCTGTGCCCGCCAGTCACCCCGAGGGCGGTAGGTCAGGGGAGCGTGGCCTTTGTTTTTTCCATTTCCCCAAAAGGTGTTTATTAAATTATATATTTTTCTCTTCCCCTCCTTCTTCTTTTGTTTTGTTTGGTATTGGAGGTTTCCTCTAGGTGGGGGAGATTTGTGCTGTGGTTAGGTTTTTTTGTTGTTGTTGTTCAGGTGATTTCTGTGTCTCTTCTGGGCCCATGAAGCAGGAAGAGGAAGAGGCCCCAACAACCTGGAACTGTAAATTTTCCTCAGGTGTCCATCCCTGGTCCATATACCAACACCTGGCTGCACCCTGCCCTTGGATTGGCTAATAGTTCCCCATCTCTTAAGGCAATGCCTTCATTCTTTGTATATTTGTATTAAGAATTAATCATAACTATCACTTGACCCCCAAAAGAGTGCAATAAAGTTAACTTCAACTGCTCGGTTCAGTGGACCAAGATTTCTATCCAAATGTTACCTACAAACTGCAAACATGTGAGGAAGGCAAAAACCAAGAATCCCTTGGACCCATCAGGAATCCCTGGAAAAAATTCCTTCCTGGCCTCAAACAGGTGAGCAGCAACCATCCACAGCACAGCTAAAACGTGTGGCTGCTCGCAGCTCTTCTCAGCTCCCCTGACTCTCACTACATTCAGAGGAGGCAACAAGCACAGTGCCTGCATGGGCTTGTGTTGCTAAACTCCCTGCCTTTACACCAGAGCTACAGCAAGTTCCTGCCTGCTTGGTACAGCATTCTAGCAGCTTGCAAGATAAGTCCCTTTCTCCTTTCTCTGAGGAGGAGTAGAACAAGCCACCTTGTCCATCCCCTAGGCTGCACCAAGGAGGGAAGAGGAGGTCCAAAGGGAAAATTCTGCAAACACATATAGCAATGGTGTGTTTTACACTGTATTTACAGAGACCAGAAAATGTGCCTTTGATGTTATCTCAAAAAAGGATATTCATTTTTGACAGTAATGATTAAACATTTGAAGAATCTTCCTAGAAGAGATAAAAACTTAACTTGAGAGTGTGAGAAAAGGAACACTAAATAACCTTTTTCTTTCATGAAGAAAAAATGCAGGCCAGTCTTTAGATAACTAATTTTCTTTTACGTTTCAATAATGAATGGCTAGAGAAGAGACTTGCCTTTGTCTTGCCATTCCTTCCTGACCACTTATATAGCTCCGAGTTTTTCAGCATGTTGAGTTGAATAAGGTGTCTCAAAATAGAGTGCATATTCTTGATTTGATAAATGAAAGAACTCAAGGTCATTTTGGTTGGTAAAGATATGAACAGAACTGAAGCGTCATTTTGAAAAAGGTCCCCTATCAATGAACAAATGCTACAAAGGCCTGCAATTCAAAACACAATTTGAAATAAGCTGAAGCTGCTGCTGCTGCTGACAGGATTCAGTATTGCATTACTTTATTTCAGCAGAGGAGGATCAGGTCCTCAGCCTCTGCATCAATATTTCAAATACACCACACACTGGTAATGATGAAAAGTTTCTACAAGTCGATCATCAGGTTTACAGTCTCACACCAGTTGCTACTGTCATTTCTTCTAATCTGCATCTGTGAAACTTGTTTTCTCAAGTCCTAGTTAATGAGATGTTCCCTTTATACAGGTTACATTTACATTTCCTTACAGTTTATGTTTGAAATGCTGTCAACCTTCCTAGTATTGTTCTGTTGTGTACATACACCTCTCTTGCATTGCTTAGTCTTTAGTTTTGACATTTTACAAGCTGCCTGGGAAAGAGCCCTGCATGGCCCAAAAGCTTGCATGCTCTCACCAACAGAAATTGGTCCAAAAAACCCCCACTCGTCTTCATCACTGTCTCTGAGTTCTTCAGGATATTGAGGTGAATAGGACATCTTGAAATAGAATGCATATTCCTGATTTTATAAATGAAATCACAGAAAGTCATTCTGTTTGGCAAAGATACAAGCAGAAATATAGAGCTGTTCTGAAAAAAAAAGTCATCCATCAGTGAATACATGCCTCTTCATCTTTTTCTTCATCTTCTTTCTTAAAGCATGAAACAGATTAGATGTCCACATTTAATATGGCAATTCAGACGTGCAGTAGACACCCTGGGCATGAGGCATTTGGCTTTGATGGAATCTGGAGGACATGCTTGGTGAGTGGCTGTCAGGAACTGGGACTTGGACAGGAATAATGGGTTTTCTAGGGCAGTGAACAACTCTTACCACCTTGACTTTGGCCTGAAACTTGTTTGGTAGGTCCACTAGGAATTATGATCATATAGGCTGTTGATTAACAAGACGTTTCCAAAGAACATTTTTTCACATAATAGTGGGCATCTGACCACATCACAGTCATTTTTGTCCAGCTGGTCATAAAGTTCAAGACATAATTAGACAAGGGAAACTAACTATCCTCTCAGACACATAATTCATAATACATGTTTAAGAATGAAGCATATTTTTGAGGAAACGCTCTCTCTACGTATTCCATATTTTGTTTACTTTTTCCAGGTTCTGCATTATAAAAGGCAGATTTAAAACCTCATACACAATTGTTACAAATGGTTCATGAACTATATTTAAGCTACACAGCATAACAAGACCAAGTATGTGACCTTTCTGGTGAACTGAACACAACTTAGTTACGAAAATTCCAACCAGATCAAATTTTTACTTCCATGTAAATTAAAGCTGAAATGAATATCCGGGAGGATACCACTATCTGGCAGATCTGAGGTATCCAAGTCAAGGCAGTTCAGATTCTTTGGACCTATCTGAGTGATATCTGGGTGAATATTCGGGGTGGGGAGGGCAGAGGCAGGGGAGCTGTGAGGGTGAGGGGAACTTATAGTTTGCTTCTGGAGACTTGCACACATGCACAGAGGCCCTTGGAACTAGTGTCTAGGGGAGCCAGTTTGGGCCACAAAAGGCCCAAGGTAGCCCCCCAGGAAGCTGAATGCCATTGCCACTTCCTACCCCGTTGCCATTGAGTATGTTCCCCACCACCACCATAACCCAAGCGTCCACATGCTCCCCCATAAATCCTCATGGCCAATTTTGTAACTGTAGGCTAAGACACCAGCATGCAAATAGCTCTGTCGTTAGCTTCAGAGTTTCTGCCAGTCACATATTTGGCAGAGCTTACAAAAATCAACTATTCATTTCAGCTCCACTTAAATGAATCTGGAAGACCATCATGATGAAGTTTTTCAAACTGGAAACTGGCTCTGAACTAGTTCCAATAGAAAGGCATCTCAGTTTCTTTGAAGCCTGTGAAGTAGGAAGCAGTAAACCTGTAAAAAAAACAATGTAAGTTATTCATGAGAGCAAAAAAATGATCTAAACAACTCAGAAGACTTGTGAGAGCTTGAAAGTTTTCCAACATGTAATGATAGGTATGTGAAGCAAGGTGAGAAGGATTTGAATCCCCTTTGGGGGCTTCTGCTTATGACAAGCATTTGGCCATTTGGGACAAAATGATTGTGAGAGCAGGACCAGGGAAATAAGAGGAAAGTGAACTTCTGAATTTATTTCAGAAGCCAGACTGGCCCCCTCCCTCCATGACACTAATCAGGAAGCTTTAGTGAAAGATAAAGGGGTCCAAATGAACCTGGTACATTCTTAGTAATTGCTTTTTCTACACAAAATCTACAACTCATAAGGTGAAATGAATGCCAAAAGCTTGACTTTTTTCTTTCAGAATATATAGAATTTGAAGAGGAACCAGTCTTTCCGCCCCTCCATGTAATTTTTTAAAGAGATCAGATAGACCTCCCAAACCAAAGAAGTAACATGCATATACAGCATGTGTATATCAGTGATATCCCATGATGCCCCTGAGATATACACTACTATACCATATCCCCGTCACACTCTCCCTTAGGGAGGTTGGAGACTCAGGGTGATTTCAGACGTTACGGGGCCCGTTGGTCCCGTACCGAAATCACCCTATTCATTCCCCGCTGGGGTCACCCCATAACGCCGCAACAGATATGCTGGGGGGATCCCGGCGGGGAATCTGGGAGGGGGCGGGGCCACGCGGCTCAACGTGCGGCCACACGGCCCCGCCCCCTCCACGCTCCCGCTGCCCGCCCTCCGGGGAGACGGGCGGGCGGTGGGGCCAATGCGGCCGCCACGTCAGGCCGGATTCGCCACGGCCCGGGATCCCGCCGGGGATTCTAGGCCATGGCGCCCGGCCAGACTTTACTTTTTTTTGGTCCCTGCTGGGGATCTCTTTGACCACACTTCCCGGGACATTCCCCCCGCTAGCCCGGGAAGCGTGGTTCAAACTGCCCCATGTGGGTATTGACTGTGGCGAACATCTGGCAGCCGCTAAACAGACGTTCGAGACACATTGACCACAGGTGGGTATTCACCGTGGTTCACTGTGATCTCATAACGTCTGAAAATACCCTCAGTCTCTCCTTTCTCCTCCTGACTGCAGGGAGCTAAGACAGGAACAGCTCTCCCATGAGCTTTAGCTACCATTGTGGCTCAGCTTTGGAGAAGGAAGGAGAATGGTTTGGGTTTACCCCCTGCCACTAAAGGTGAATTTAGCCCTGCTCACTCTTTTCTCCTCCCACCCAGTGCATAAAGGAAGAGGAATCAGGAATGGGCAGGGCTAAACTGATTCCCCTTCCCCCTTTTTTTATCACAGTCACACCTGAAGACTAGAGTTTAGAGCTCAGGAAGATATATGAACGAGACCTAGACTGGACATCAATGGAGTAGGTGACTATAGTGTTTTATTTTGCCATTAAAATCTATGAATTTTGAACTTGACCTCACAGTCAACCTTTAGCCTTTGACCCTCAGTCAGTCAACAGTAGTGGTGAAGGGGAAAGGTCTTCTGAGCCAATGCTTGAACCAAGCTGATGTCGTAAATAAAATTTAATTCAATTCACTGCTTCAACTAGCAGTTGGGGTGCTACACAGCCGCGACCACAAGAAGCAGGGAGGCAGTTGCTACCACTGTTGAATCAGGGAGCAGGGCTTGGTGTACCAGTATGCATTTTGTCCATTAATGGTGGTAGGGGGGGAGATGAATATTCAAATTAGATCTGAAACCATTACACCATTTTACATTTACAAAGCATAAACATATATTCCGCTAAGCAAACAACTACTGTACCCAAATAAATGTTTGTCAGTGACACACTAACTTCTCAGTTAATTAGGATGTTTTATTTTGGAAACTTCTTTTATTCGGTTCTTTATTTGTTTAGTTCATTTTGGTATTTTGGGTACTTTGGTAGTTTAGTATTTCATTCATTGTGGTGGTTCTACTTTACGCTATTGTGCAGGATAATTGTGTACAATTATGCTATTGTGCAATTTTTGTCAAAGTGCAAAGCTGTGCAAAATTGCAACATTTTTGTTTTGTATTCATGGCTATCATTTGGATATTCTGAGTATCTGAATAATATCTGCATCTGAAATTGATATTTTCATATCTATGTATTTTATTTATTCAGGGTGATTATATGGTTACTTCATCTTGCCACTGAGCAATAAACCAAATAAGCTGAAAACTGGAAACCAAAATTTATAAAGCAGATATCTGAATGAAGCAGAACAAATATCCACTCTCTTGGGTTTGTTTCAAAGTGGCCTAATTTGATAGACAATATAGTCACTTTGAATATTCATTTCACTTCTAGAATAGTATGCAATAATGTTAGATTATTGCCAAAGTGAATGAAGTACTGAAAACTGGAGTAACTGAAACAACAAAGACTAAATATCAAAATTCTGAAATGAATGAAAGGTATTAGCATATTTCCTACATTAAAATGGATTCAAAGTGGTTGAATTTGTTAAATTCAGTATTCATTTTGGTTATTCATTTCAGCTCTAGTCCTAATCAGCTCCTGGGCTTGCTAATGGCTTTATACCTCTAGGCTGAGGTTCTGGACTGCAAATAGACACAGATGTTCTGTTTGCCTTCGTGTGCTTTGATAGACTTATTCCCATAACAATAATGCAGCATCCACTTGGTAACAAAGATACATTTTGTTTTAACAAACACACTTGCAAAAATAGGCACTGATTCTATGAAGTAAAGAAAACTGCCAAAGCTACTGTTCGAGAACTTTCACGCAGTAAACATCTTCTGAGCCTTCCTAAGCCTTCCCAATGCAGGCAATCCCCTCTGGCCAGGGCTGCCCTGAGGCATGTGCCACCAGTGCCCAGGCACATGGCCCCGCCGGGGGAGGGGCCCCACGCCACCACGGGCTAGAGACTGACAGATGTCGCCGTTTTTTGTTTTTTCCCCACCGGGCATCTCCGAATCAGTCCTCATGGTGGGGGGAGCATAAACTTCCTGGGAATCCTGGCCAAGTTATACACTGTGGAGCTGAGCTGACACAGTCAAGTTGCAGGTAAGTAACCAGCCGCCCCTCATCCCCTGAAAATCCCCCCCCCAGTGCAGCCATAAGGGTCCGCCGGCCTTTGGGGCCCCGCAGCAAGGCTTGGCACATGGCCCCTGAGACCCTTGGGCCAGCCCTGCCTCTGGCTGGTGATCCAGAGCTTGGTTCTGAAATCAGAGCTCAGTTCCTGCTTCTCCAGCAGTCTCTTCGAATCAGCAGCCTCTTCAGCACTGAGCTCTGGCCCAGGCTTTGTACTCAGTTGGGCTGACTCAAGCCACATCNAGTTATACACTGTGGAGCTGAGCTGACACAGTCAAATTGCAGGTAAGTATCCAGCCTCCCCTCATCCCCTGAAAATCCCCCCCCCCCCAATTCTAGCGAGTGCCGGCCGGCCTTTGGGGCCTTGCAGCAAGAGTTGGCACATGGCCCCTGAGACCCTTGGGCCAGCCCTGCCTCTGGCTGGTGAGCCAGAGCTTGGTTCTGAAAGCAGAGCTCAGTTCCTGCTTCTCCAGCAGTCTCTTCGAATCAGCAGCCTCTTCAGCACTGAGCTCTGGCCCAGGCTTTGTACTCAGTTGGGCTGACTCAAGCCACATCCTTCCACAGCTGCATTAAAAGCTCAGGTGCTGTCCTTCCATCTGCCACTGGTAAAAAGTGGCCATAAAAGGAACAGGACTGTAATTCAATTGCTGAAATGATTATCTGGACCCCAAACATGTGTGGCCACTGATTGCAAAGTCGACAAAATTAATGAAACATTTTTAAAAAAAATCTTCATTCAGTTTTTCAAGCACCTTATTAGCAACCTAATGTCAAATAGATATGATTTTTATTAGAAAATATTTGAAAATCTGCAAAGAACAGGGGCAATCTTGACTCCATTGAAGTCCGGGGGCCAAGCTCATGCCCCGCGCACACTGCACATATCCCATGCGCACATACACACAAACCACACGCATCACCACGCATTGTGCAATGTGGAAACTGTGCGGGACCCACACAGATCCCACTTGGGACTGCAGCCAATGGCATAAATTTGTATAATTGTGCAGTGCCATGTACATTGCTGTGTAAATAAATAATAATAATAATAATAATAATACCACCCCCATTGACCTCTGTGGAGTCAAGATTTACATAAAGTGGGCTATGGAGTAAGTACTTTCAGTTAACTGAGACATGTCAGTCATAGACAGTGAAAACAGTAGTATTGTTATAGGTATAAATAATATGGTTATGAAGAGTTTAGAACCCATGGTACTGTAAGGCAGCAAGCTTTGAAATAGGGCTGCTGTGGTATCAAGGCAGTGGCTGTTTTAGCAGAACCATCATTAGACTTCAGCATGAACATAGGCTTTGTAGCCTGTTTAGTCTAGTGCTTTACTACAATCCTTTAGCTCTGGATTGGCTACTTGCCTCCATGGTCTGCCACCTATATAGCAACATTTTATATTGTTTCCTCCTGTTTGTCCCTTCTTGTTTGGCCCCTGCCCTTACTTCAGCCTGTTCCAGCCCTGTCTCTCATCCTTATCTGGCCTCCAGACCCCACTCCCTGCCATCTTCCCATGTCCCAGGTAGGGGCCCTACAAGTACAAAGGGAAAATGGAGGTCAATTGCCAAGTAAATACAAATGAGGGGATTGGCCCCTTCTGTTACTCATTTCAAATAGTATTGTCAGCTCAAAAAGTCAGTCTTTTCTTTGTTGCTTCCAATTCAGTGTTGTGGATCATGTCTTCTTACCAACGTTGTCTAGTTTGGTCTTCAGCATAAATTATTCTCGGTCAACGGTGGGTGTCAGACACCATCACCCAGTGTTTCAGTTTGACATAGCACCTGGACACCCCATGGTCACTTCAAGCAATTTGAAACCCCTTCCAAAATGCTGTAACTTCCCATTAAATACCCCACAACATGTTGCAAAGTTATGCTGGCTGAGTCCAGACAAAAAGTCATAATTATGCTTAAATATTTCTGACATATTCTGGAAGTCTTAGCAAGCATAATTTCCTGAACTGGAGGACAGTTGCACAGATGTCTGTTTTTAATCTAGCAAAGGGCATTATGCAGTATTAAAACCATCTTCAGATATTTATAATGGTTGTGTTTGCATTGCTGATGGAGTGTTCAGTAACTCCATTAGTTGTAAATTACAGTTTCCATTCACTCTCCATACAAAGTTGTTTTAAAGTTTGGCTGGATGCATTGCTTTGTCAGGTAAAGTATCTCTGCTTCAGCATTTTAACTGTAATTAATCATGACACTCACCTTGATGAATGCCAACTTTATATTCCCTATGAGATGGAGCAAAACACACAACCTGTGAATTATTTATCCTTCCATATGGAGACTCATTGTTAATACAGTTGCATTAAATTCTTAAATGCTGGTTCTTAATGAGAAAATGTAGATCATGGGTACATTAAGTTCAAAATACAAACAGAAAACTTGGATTCAAAAAAAGATTGTGATACTATTGTGCCCAAAACTGAAGAATAAGGAAACATATTTAGTGAATACTACTCTTGCCTATAATATTGCCTTCCACTGCTGTGCTCCCAACATGATAATAAAGGTCTCCCACAAAAATTGGGACTATGATAGCTGTCACACACAGATTACTTGTAGTTACAGGTAAAGCTGAAATGAGTACCTGAAAAATGGGTAAATCTGTTTAATATGCCTGCCTGACCTGAACAAAAAATGGTGGTTTGAGTAATAAGCAATATTTGTTCATGTCCACTGGGAATCTGTTTCAATTATTCCATTTTGGTTTTCTTTTTCTTTTTTGCTTTGTTTTTCAACTTGGTCATTCCGGTATTTCAGCTACATGGTTCCATTAATATTAGCACTATTCTGCATATGCAATATCCAAAAACAATGTAACTGAAATAGCAAAATGACCAAACAAGCAGAATAACAGAACCAAAAGACTGAGAACCAAAAATGCCAAAACAGGATTCCCCCAAAACTGATATGCGAGTAGATGACAGAGCAGAGCCTAATCGGGCTGTGGGATCAAGAGCTAGCACCAGCTAGGGGACTGGGCTAATGAGGCTGAAGGCGCGCTATAGACTGAGGGTTAACTCCTGAGTTAATGCATCTGTGGAAGGGTGTGGCTAGAACAGTGGTAGCTGATGGGTTCTGAGACTGGTGGGGCAGTGGGAGGGGCCGGAGGTGGGAAAGGCCATCCCAGAGGTGCGTGGAGTCAATCGTAGGCAGATCCAACCCCCAAAATTGCACACTTACATGATCATGACCAGTGGAACGGAACATGCACACAAGGATACAGAAGGATACACATGCACACAAGGGATAGAACATGTATGTAAGGATAGCAGTTTAAGCAAACAACAGAGTCTCAGCCAAATGAGTCCAGAGTGTATGGGGGCAAACAGGCCCTGTCCTTCTTAGATTGTAAGCCCACTGGGCAGGAATCTGAGTCCAATAACCAGAATGTGTTCAATGGCAGGAGTACAATAGCAGAGAAAACAGAAGTATCATAACATCTAGCCCAGATTACAGAATTGTCCAATACCTTACTTAAGGTGCAATTCAACTCAAGCAATATTACAATATCTGTAATTCACAACTAGCATAGGTCACAACTACAATGCACACAAATGCTGCAAAAGCCAACAGGGTTATGTGAAATCCTAAATGGCACACCATAAATGATGCATAGAGTTTTACAAAGGGAGAAGAGACATGCACGGTTCAGGAGAGGTCAGGAAGCACTCACCATGTGGCATTTAACGAAAGACACACCAAAATGCATGGAAAGCACTTTTACCCGAAGAATATTAACCTAGGCCTGAAGATAATGGATGAGAAATTTCAACCTAAAAAAGTTATGACCAGAAGTATGTTTGCAATCATTACTACAACACAAAACTGTAATAAAAACTTAAGAGTTCTTTCAGACACCACGATTATCATTCATGGGCTCCAGCAGAAGCATCAACAAAGTATTGTGACATCTAAAAGCAACCTTTAAGTATTGTGACATCTAAAATGTGTTTCAACTGATAAGTCCTGCTGATGCGGAGGATGTTCTTGGGACTGTCAGGGTCACCTGTTGTGAACTGGACCCTTGCCCGTCCTGGATGGTTAAGGCCTGCCGGGAGTCGATGGGGCCGTTGCTGGTGAGGGTGGTCAGTGCCTCTCTTAGGGAGGGCAGGGTGCCAGGCTGCCTTAAAGAGGCAGTAGTGTGGCCCCCTGCTCAAGAAACCATTGCTTGACGTTGACTCCCTTGCCTCTTACCTTCCCTTTTTAGGTGGCCCGGCAGTTGCAGGAGCATCTGGATCATGTCGGTTTTCTTGATTCCTCGCAGTCAGGGTTTCACCCAGGTTATGGCACTGAGACTGCGCTTGTGATGTTGGTTGACAATCTTCGCCGAGAATTAGACCAGGGACGTTCAGCCTTGCTGATTCTATTAGATCTGTCGGCGGAGTTGGATACCGTTGAACATGAGATCTTTGTGATGCGCCTGCAGGACCGTGCAGGTGTGGGAGGTACGGTTCTTGACTGGTTCCACTCCTTCCTGGCCAGAAGAACACAGCGAGTGGTATTCGGTGATTATTTTTCATCACACTGAGACCTCTTGTGTGGAGTCCCACAGGGTTCTGTTTTGTCCCCTCTCCTGTTCAACATGTATATGCAGCCGCTTGGCGAGGTGGTCAGGAGGTTTGGCGTGTGGTGTCATCAATATGCTGATGACACCCAGCTCTACCTCTCTTTTTCACCAGACCCAGGCCCGGCAGTCTCAGTGCTTAACAGGTGCCTTGAAGCTGTGGGGGACTGGATGAGGGCAAACCCACTGAAGCTGAATCCTGACAAAACAGAGGTGATGTTGGTGGGTAAGGCAGTGGGGTAACATCCCCCATCATTGATGGGGTCTGAACTCCGCTGGTTCACCAGGTACAGAGTCTGGGGATGCTCCTTGACTCGCAACTCTGCTTGGATGCTCAGGTGGAGGCTGTGGCAAGGAGTGCCTTCCTCCAATTACATCTGGTGTGTCGGCTTCGACCATATGTTTTGGACTTCTCCTGGCCACCATCATCCACGTCTTCATCACCTCTAGGTGTGACTACTGTAATGCGCTCTATGGTACAGAGACTTCAGCTGGTGCAGAACGTGGCGGCCCATCTCCTGGTGGGATTGGGCCGCCGGGAACATATTACACCAGTTCTTCTGTCTCTGCACTGGCTGCCTGTAGTCTTCTGGGCCCAATTCAAGGTGTTGGTGCTTACCTATAAAGCCCTAAATGGCCTCAGCCCAACCTATTTGCAGGATCGGCTCACCCCCGGGTTCTGGATCGGCCCCTGCAGTCATCGGCGGGTGCTTTCCTGAAGGTCCCCTGAGGCTGCCGGGGGGCCACGATGGAGAAGACCTTCTCTGTGGATGCCCCATGCCTGTGGAATTCCCTGTCAGTGGAGACCCATTTGGCCCTGGATCTCCCCTCATTTCAACACTGTTGCAATATGTGGCTGTTTTACCTGGCTTTTTTGGGGGGGGGAGGATAGGTAGGGGCAATGGGTTATGGTGGTGGGTGGTTGGGGATTTATTATACCTCCCTTTGTTGTATATTTTAAATTTGTTTAAAATGTTATTAATGTTTGATATTGTATGCCGCCCAGAGCTGTCTGTGGCAGAATGGGTGGGTTAAAATTGATTGAAAATAAATAAATAAATAAATAAATAAATAAAAGCACCCTTAACTGATCCCTAAAATTAATGGGCCAGATTTCCTGCTAATATAAAGTATTTACACCAGCTGAATACCTACCTCACAATGGCTTTATGAATTTTTAGGGATGGGCGAACGCGGTTCGGCAGTTCAGAGTTCGGCCCGAACTCGGTCTGTTCGGTTCGGACAACTAAACTCGAACACGAACATGAACGCGAACATACCGAACATACCGAACAAACCAAAATGGCCGAACAGTTCGGTCAGTTCAGATCACGTTCGGGTGAGTTCGGGTGGCAAAAAAAGGTTCACTGAAAGGTCAAACATGACAGGGAGGTGTCAGTCACAGAGGAGCAGACTTCCAGGCACCAGGGATGGAGAGGCTTGCAAGAAACAAAACTAATTATCTGCCTCCCCACTTCCCAACACCTTCTGAGCTAGTCACTGTTCCTGAACAGCAGGCGTTGA
>QEPC01000715.1:2339377-2388380 GCA_003113815.1 Sphenodon punctatus
CCCCGCCAGGCCCCCCCCAGGGGGGTCTCCCGTGCCCCCTGTTCCCCCCCCTTGTTCCCCCTTACCCTTTTCCTGGGTGCCTGCTCCAGGCCCGTTCCGGCCACTGTCCCTGGGGCGTCGCGACCCAGCTGCAGCTGTGGGCGTTGTAGCTGGGCCACCTCCCTGGTCGGGTGCACCCGTGGGCCCCCTTCCTCTGCCTATGCCCCCTCCACCTGCATCGCTGGGCCTGCCTGCACCTCCTCCGCCTCCTGCCCCACCACTGTCACTGTCTGTGCCTCTGCTCTCTTCCGCCTCCCTCCTCGCTCCATCCCGCCACGCTTGCTTGCTGCCGGTTTCGCTTTAAATCTCCCTCCGGCGGTTGTGTTGTTGCTGGTTGCCCAGCAGCGATGCTGAGTGCCTCATCCCCGGCTGGGGCTCGTTTCGTTTGGTTCCGCGTGGGGATTGGCGTCCAGATGTTACTTTTGGTTGGTTCCCGGCGGGGGTCCGTTTGACCACGCTTCCCATGACCTTCCCCCGGCTAGCCCGGGAAGCGTGGTTGAAATTGGCCCCATGTGCATATTGAGCGTGATGAACATCTGGCGCGCGCCGAACAGACGTTCAGGGCCCTTTGGCCCCGCCGCGGGTTTGAGCATGGTTCACTGTGGTTCATCGTGATCTCGTAACGTCTGAAAATACCCATTGTTAGGGGTTTAAACAAATATTGTTTTAAAAATATTTCACTCAATACACATTTGAAAGCTTACACCAGCATGATAGATTTATAAAGAACTTTATACTTGTTTCAAAACACATGTAACTTATCCAACCAATTCAAATGTAAGTTTCATATAGCCTTTGGTTTTGAACCAATACAATGCACTTTTTTTACGCTGTATACCTAGCAATTCACTACTTCATCCATAAGGTAACAAGCCTAGCAATTCACTATTTCGTCCATAAGATATACAGCAATCATGATATCTTTTATCAGCTTGAAAATTGCTTACTTGGTGTCATTGATTGAAAAGCAAAGCTCAGTACTTATTCTATGTGCCCTTGTCTGTAGCAATTTTAAAACACTAAACCAGGGGTTCGCAACCTTTTTCCAGTCATGAGCACTGGAGTGACATAAGTGACTACTTGCGAGCACTGCATAATTTGCATGAATGATTTGCATAATTATGCATAGATTCTCTCTCCTCTGCAATTCAATTTAATTCAATCCAAAGAAGGACTGTTTCAACATAATCATGAGCACTACTGACAGCTGACTTGGGGAGCCCTTCCACTCATTGTCCCAAGCACTCTGGTGGTCACAAGCACCAGGTTGAGAATCCCTGCACTAAACAAAAGATGAAATGTTGGCATATGAATGTATCTAGCATCTGAACTTCAAATAAACTAAGCACAGTAGTCAATGAAGAAGTAACAGGCTGCATTCTTTGTAAAGACCACCAGCTTAAATCTGCTCTATTCAAAAACTTCTTGCTTTGGGGTTCTGGAAGATATCTTAGCTTTTTAACATAGTTTTGAATGTTCACATGATATACAGTATATTTTTGCCTTCTTCTATATACTTAACTGTAGTATTTTAGTATTCATACAATGCTTTCTATTTGCCCCTTCAATTGTAGTGTCCAATCCCACCCCAAGACCCCATTCTGCCCATATCCCCCTTCAAGAGCCCCCATTCTACCCACCCCTACCCAATCCCACCACCTAGGCCCCATTCTGCCCCCCACCCAATCCCACCATCCCACCCTGGGCTACCAATCAGCCTGTGGGGAGGCAAAAGGATCAAGAAATCCCATCACCCTCAAGAGGAGTCAGAAGGCAGCAAGAAAGGAGGGAGGCAGGCCACAGCGACGCCCAGGAGTCAGCTTGAGGCACAGGCTCTGCCTCGTGACTACTGGCAGCACTGCTGCCACGCAGGTCCTAGGCTCCACCTCCCTGTCTGTGGAACGGGGAGGAGGAGGGAGCCTCCGCCCCCCCTCCCACCCCTCCACAGCTAGTCCCCTGGCCTGGGCACCTACTTGTGCCACCCAGGCATGAATTGCTTTTTCCCTTTATGCTATTTGGACAGCACTCCTAGCCACCCATACTTCATATTGGGTGGGATGCCTCACTTTTGTCCCTGAAGGTTTTCTTAGGGGGTGAGTTGTCTGGCTCTTCCGGTTGGCCCTGCCCAGCCTGGCTGGATCAATAGGAGAAGCCAGATACCCCATCCCCCTAAGGAAGCCTTAGCCCAGCCCAGCTGATGCTGCATTAGATTGCTTGAAGCAAGTTGCACGCCTGCCCCCTTCTTTTGCTGGTGCACGTACGTATACACACAAACAAGCACACACAGAAGTGCAGCTTTGTTGGCACAGCTACTGAAGCACCAGCAGTGCCATGGAGCTGAGTTCCCATTGTGCCAGCTACCACTATCACTGAAAGTCTGAGCCTGGGAGGTCCCGGGGAACTGGGGGTCGGGAGGCACTGCTCCCATCGCCGAACATAGTGCACCACGCCTGGGCTAGAACCAATCCAAGAGTACAAAGCCAGAGTCAGAGCTCAGTGCTGAGGAGGCTGTTGACTGGAAGAGACTGCTAGGGAAGCAAGAAATAGACTCTGCTTCCAGAACCAAGCCTCACCCAGAGGGGATGCCTGAGTTGGGAAGGCTTGGAAAGGTTCAGAGGGTGTTAACTGAACCAGAGAGGGCTGCAGGGTGAGGTTGGATGAGCCGGAAGCCTAGAGCCAAAGACTGTGGGTGTAAACCAGAGGGCTGATGCCTGGCTAGAGAGTCTATATATATGGTGGAGACTTTGCATGTAAGAGAATGCATGTGGATACTAACTGTGTTTAGTGATTAGAGAGACTGAACTAAATTCCCAAAAAGCAAGGACTGTGAGCTAATTCTGTGAAGAATGTGACTTGCTGGGGTCTGGTCCTTCAACTACTTACCCCAGGAAGCCATGCCTTTCCTGTACTTATTTTGTTATTGTTAGTTCATTATTTTTATTTTTTATTTATATCTTGCTCTTCCCCTAAAAGGTTCATAGCATCTAAACCAAAATATCTTGTTCACAGATATTATTTGGGTACTGAAAGGGCTGCCCAGAAATGTGAATAATATCCGCAAAGAGTAAATCCACTACTCATTTCACCTCCAAAGGAATGGGAGTAAGGAAATGGAGAACTGTGTTGTGTTCCCCTTAAGATTAAATACTTGGTCATACATTAGTTGCTAGAATTTGCTGCTAGAGGAATTGATCAAGGTCGGTAGTATAGCGAGTTTGGAAAAGGGACTAAATACGTTCTTGGAGGATAGGTCTATTAATGGCTATTAGCCAAGTGGGTTTTTGGTGATGTAACATCTTACTGTTGGGGGCTGGAATAACAGGGAATGGATTTATCATTGTGAGCTGTTGGGTAATTCTCCCAAGAGTCAGATTTTGGCCACTGTCAGAGACAGGATGCTCATGCTGAGCTTGATGGACTGTTGGTCCGACCCAGTACGGCACTACTTAGGTTCTTATGTGCTCATTGCACCCCTACCCAGGAGACATAAGAAGTAACCCCGAAATGAGAGTCCAATTAAAAAGAGAGATTATCTTCATTGCAGTTGTGCTTTATTCATAATTTATAAAATGCACGGCAAAACTTTCCCCCCCTCTGTTTTTGTTTTTAAAGAAAAACTGAGAAATCACATTATGAATGAATAAACTAAACTGCCTAAGTGAGTCAGACCAATTGTCCATCTTAGCCCAGTATTTTCACAACCTGACACTGCAGCAGGGGTTTCAAATTTGGCTCTTCCAGGGTCTCTGGCAGAGGCCATCCTGATGTGCTACCTGAGACTCCTTCAAGCCCCCAGGCCAGGTCTCCCCCAGGTGTGCTACCAGGAATTCTGATGTGGAGATGCAACCTGGGACCTTATACATGCAAAGCATATGCTCGTACCACTTGAGCTATGGCCCGGAGAATGTTAAATGCATCATTTGAGATGCGAATCAGTAGTGAGCTTTATGTTTCATGATCCCAAAACTTCCATGCACATCCAGGTTTCTGTGCACTGCAGAGATCAGAGGCAACCACATGGGAATTGCACAGGTTGCCGCATGTGGATATGCAACCAGTGTGCGATGTATGCATGTTTTGTTTGCACATCACCTGGGTGCCATGCACAGCCCTGTTCATGGTCTTTGGGATCGTGGCTTTTGTCTTCCGCTATCTTCATAGCTTGCATTCCTCTCTCCTGTTCAAATTTTTTAAGGCGGTACCATTATTTGCAACTAGGACAGAAGCAAGAATGGATTTTCATTCTTGTAAGAATTTCATGATAATTGAGAACCATTACCGAGATCTCAACACATTCTCAGTAAAAGTTTGAAATCTTGGAGAGAATCCTGGAAATATTTAAAATGTACACTTTACTGTGATTTACCGTGTACCTACTTACCATGTACTGCTTACCATGTATCGTGTTCATCCTGATAATGCACATGCACAAAATGGCCATTTCAGCTGTTCTGTGCATGTGCAGCCTTCTTTCCAAATGGCACCAGCAGTGTGGCTGCCGTTTTGTGCATGCGTATTACTGGGATGAACACGGTACACAGTAAGCGGTGCACAGTAAATCAATATACGGTACACGGTAAATCACAGTAAACAATAAATGATACATTGTGAAAAATCAAGAAAAAATCTCAGCTGAGAAAGTATTGACAACTAGAGGTTTTCTCTATTATCGATTCTCACTAAAAACAAGTGGAGAACTGTGATTCTGAGTGAGAATCAAGAGAAAATCAAGTTCGAGGTACATCCACATTTGCAACATTTTAATTAAGGAAATTACTCTGAAAACCAACCTTTGCTCATCAATTGAAAATATTGCATCCCAATTAGACAAACTGATGTCCTGGTTAAGGAACATGAATAACATTGGGGGGAAACCATCCAGGAAGTACTATCCTTTTTAATTGGAAATCTCAATTGTCAGTGTCCCAGTAGAGTGGAGTCAACTTTATCATTATCATATTGAGAATCTCAAAGTGTTTGTTTTTTTATTGTACTGTAACAGAATTGGCCGACCTTTCCCTGGGTGGAATGCCAAAATAAGCCAATGAGTTCCAAGGCTATGGCTTTTCAGCTCACTGGAATTTTAAAATGTGGTGTGGCAGTTGGAGGAACAGCAGGTCTTGGGGAAGCTGAGAAAGATAAAGAAATTGAGAGGAAAGACTGCTAGTCACAGAAGAAGCAACATGGGCAGGATCTGAGAAGGTGCATCCATGTCTGGCAGATCGAGAAGGACTGCTTACCAAAATCAGCTGAAAATTACTGTCTTCATGGAGTCAGGCTGTTGGAGCATTTCTTACAGCTGAATGTCACCCCTTTGGTTTATAATAAATTGTTTTATAATTGAATTCAGTATGAGCTCAAGGTTTCCTGGCTTGCCAGCTGGAATCCCATTAATAGTTTCTCCAGACAAACAAACCCTTTCAGTGGTCAACCTGTTACAGAATGCATGTATATCTGAAGGCTTTTGAAAAAGCAGTCCAACAAATATACTGTAAGAACACAAATGGGAGAGAAAGAAAAATGATTATTGATTAGGTCGGTTGCTGTTGATGTCACAATCAACAAAGTTGACAGGGACATAACAGAGGTGGCAGAAGCAAGTGGGGGTAGTGGGAGGGGTATCACATCTGTAACTCCACAGCCCCAAGAGATGGGGAACATAATATGGACCCCCTTTTTTTTCTTTCCACTTTCCTTTCAGGCTGTGAGTCCCTGGGTTTGTATCTTGGGGTCCCAGTTGCCTCCACCCAAGAGACTCTAGTGGGATAGATCCACAAATCCAGGTCACTAGGAAATAATACAGTACACCAACAATCCAATCAGCACACCATAGAACAGTACACAACACCAAGGCACATAGCAACCCTTTTATAATGTGAGAGGAAAAAGACAGCATCAAGTTGCACAAATCACAATATCACAGTGAGCCGCTGTGCGGGAGGGGCAGAGTATTAATTTTTGGAATAAATAAATAAAATTATAGAGAACAACCCTTTCCTCAACATTTATAGAGGTGATGTTTTGTTAGTTGCAGCTCTGGACGTTGGCCAGCTTAAATCACAAATAAACACAGTACCATAGGAGTGGTGGTAGTCTAGTAATCCCTTACTGGGAAGCAGTAGCAGCTTCCCTGTTGTTAATTTCAGGCTAGCTCTTAGTATCCGGACCAGTCTGGATGTTAGGGTCATGCTGTGTAGTGGAATACTGTGCGAGACGGTTCTAAGTTCAGGGCAACATAGAGCCCCCTCCTCTTCAGACAGTCCACACCTCATCCATTCTCTCTTCCTCTTGAGCACCTCCCTTCAGCCTCTGTAATCTCTCTCTCCTCCATTCATTTCAGCTATTTTCACATGTGTAGTAGCCAGAATGAAGAACTTGGACAATCAAACACATAAACAACTAATAAATAAACAATTGAACAGCCCTGCCTCCAAAAGGGATATGTGATTTATCCATTTTGTTTGTGGATAATATTATTCTGATGGCTCTCTGAAAATACAAATAATAATAATAATAATATGTGAATATAAAATCCACTCTTTGTTTTAGCACTATGTTGCCCCTTGAAGCACATCTCAGACTTGAGCAGGTCACAGAATAGGGAATCTATAATATCAAATAAACTTTGTTCACCCATGAAATAGTACGCCACGTTACAACACAATCTTTTACTGCTTCTCATCATTCAATTCTGGTTTTGATTTTTGCCCTTCCTCTCTGATGTAAACACCTAGGGCACAAAGAAAATAGATGTAAAAAGAGCAATTATGAGGAAACAGATTAGGTGAAGAGCCAAACTGCTTCCATCAGCTTGATAAATGTTTCTGTGTCTCTTATGTTATTGGCCTTTGGAGCCATATGAAAAGCCACTAATATCTTGAGGATTTTCTATGTCATCCTCATAGATCAGGTGACAGGATCAACTGATTGATCTTTTCTTACCCTTGAAAGAGTGGAAATTAAGCAGATAACACAGGCATTTAATAAACAGACATTAATTTGTGTTTCATTCCCATGAGTCTTGGGGCAAAGAAAGAGCCACTCATTTGATAAAGTTAATAAAATGTCAATGATTTACCGGCATCAGGGGCAGACTGTTTGGCACCATGCGAATAGAGCAGAACTGACCTTATGTGACAAGTGGTACAGCTGCTTGGGAGCCTAAAATTTTCAGGCTTGTGTAGGTTTGAAGCCTGCTTTTGGGTGCACAATTACAGCAGGACTCCACATACTAAACTTCGCCTTGGTTTGATGGCTTTGGTCTTCATCTAAACTTTGCTTCTGACCGGGTTAGAATGGGCTGAGATGCAAGAAATGGAATTGCTCCACCCATCACCATCCTCTCCCTTATCCTCCCCCCTCCCCACCTTCCTCCCCCCAGCACCTCTTCCTCCTCTGCTTGCTGCACCTGAGCCCTGGAGGCTGTGACTGTGCTTCCCGCCTCATACCACTGCCAGTGCTTGTTCCATCCTGTGCTGCCCACTGGGTGGGTCCTACACACACCATGCACTGCAGTCGCTTCTGCTCAGATCAGTCTCACAAATAAAATCAATTTTAAAAACACAACCCCATTCATCAAAATTTCAAATATCATAAACACCTTTAAAATACACCCCCAACTACCACACCCTCCCATTCTCCCCTCCGAAGGCCTGGGTGAACAACCAGGTCTTACAGGCTCGACGAAATGCCAACAAACCTGGGACCAGGCGGGCTTCCTCCGGGAGGGATTTCCAAAGCCGCGGCCTAGCCACCAAGAATGTCCTCTCGATTGTGGTCCCCTGTTTTACATGGGGAACCTTCAGAAAGGCGCCCCAGGTGGACCAAAGGGATCACTCTGAGGTGCAGAGGGTGAAGCGCTCCCCGAGGTATGAGGGGCCCAGACTGTGCAGGGCTTTATAGATAAACACTAACACCTTGAATCTGGCTCGGTACGCACCCCGTCCCCGTAAGGAGATGGGCCGCCACATTCTGCAACATCTGCAGCCTCCGAACCAGAAACAAGGGAAGCCCTACGTAAAGCGCATTTTAGTAGTCTAGCCTCGAGGTGATGAAGGCGTGAATAAGAGTGGCCAGGTCTGGGCCCAGAGATATATGGACGCAGCCTCCATACCAGATACAGCTGGCAGAAAGCAGCCTTAGCCACCAACTCAACCTGTTGATCCAGACGGAGACCTGAGTCCAACACCACCCCCAGACTCTGAACCTGCTGGTCTACAGGAGGACGGACCCCCCCACACACACATACAAGGGGAGCCAGTACTTCCCTAGCCCTTCCCACCACAATCATCTATGTCTTATCAGGATTAAGCTTCAGTCTGCTCTGCCACATCCAATCCGCCATGGCCTCCAAACATTGGGAAAGTAATGAGACAGCAGGACCTGGGTCAGTTGAAAACGAGAGGTACAGCTGAGTATCATCAGCATATTGGTGACATCGCACCCCAAACCCTCTCACGATCTCCCCCAGGGGCTGCATATATACATTAAATTATTTATTTATTTATTTATTTATTTATATAATACATTTATACCCTGCCCCTCCTGCAAACAGCTCGGGGCGGCTAACAAATTTCACATTAAAACATTTAAAATATTTAAAACCATCATAAAAAATCTTAACAATTAAAAAAGGGAAGGACAAAAAAATTATAGCAAATAATAAAGAAGGGTTGGAGGATAAAAACCCACTAACCCACCCTCCCCAAAGGCCTGGGAGAACAGCCAGGTTTTACAAGCTCGCCGGAATGTTAAAAGGCTCAGGGCCAAGCGAGCTTCCTCCGGGAGGACACCCCTGGAAGACCAAAGGAGCTGCTCTGGGGCGCGGAAGGCAAGGCGATCCCTGAGGTATGAGGGGACGAGACCGTGAAGGGCCTTATAGATCAACACCAGTACCTTGAACCTGGCTTAGCACGCTATTGGCAACCAGTGCAGAGCCCGGAGCACAGGTGTTACGTGGTCCCAGCAACCCGTCCCCGACAGGAGGTGGGCTGACGCATTCTGCACTAGCTGCAGCCTCCAAACCAGGAACAAGGGCAGCCCCACATACAGCGCGTTACAGTAGTCCAGGCTCGAGGTGAAAAAGGCATGGACGAGGGAGGCCAGGTCTGGGCCAGAGACATACGGATGCAACCACCACACCAGATACAACTGGTGTAAGGCAGCCTTTGCCACCCCCTCTACCTGCTTCTCCAGGCGGAGATCCGCGTCCAGCACCACCCCCAGACTCCGGACCTGTTGAGCTATAGGAGGGCGAACCCCCCCACTCAGGAGGGCCGGCACCTCCCTTGCTCTCCCCACCACCATCACCTCCATCTTATCAGGGTTGAGCTTCAGTCTGCTCTGCCACATCCATTCTGCCATGGCCTCCAAACACTGGGATAGCAACGAGACAGCAGGGTCTGGGTAAACTGAAAAAGAGAGGTACAGCTGAGTTTCATCAGTATATTGGTGACAACGCACCCTGAACCCTCTCACGATCTCCCCCAAAGGCTGCATATAAACATTAAATAAAAATGGAGACAGAATGGAACCCTACGGAACGCCGCAGGACAAAGAGCGGGGGCAAGATGTTTCAGCTCCCAGCACTACCCGCTGACTTCTCCCTGAGAGGAATGAACGGAACCATTCAAGAATGGTTCCATCCAGCCCCCCCAGGTCATGCAGTCATCTCAACAACAGCCCATGGTCCACGGTGTCAAAAGTGACCAATAGATCTAGCAGGACAGGAAATGTCGAACGTCCTGCGTCCATCTCTCAGTGGAGATCGTCAACCAAGGCCACCAACGCCGTCTCGGTGCCATAGCCGGGGTGGAACCCAGATTGAAAAGGGTCCAGGAAACCAATCCTGTCTAGATGCGCCTGGAGCTGGATCGCTACTAGAGGTGGGACCCCGGGCCCATTACCGGCTACCGGATTTACCGGTTACCAGTTCTCTAAAAAATGGATTCCAGGATTAAATCCGGTATGCCGGTACCGGTTTTATTTCATTGATTTCAATGGGGCACTGTGTCCCCATTGAAATCAATGAATTCCTTCCCCCTCCCCCTCCCAGGCTGTGCGGGTGGAAGGGGGGACACCCCCCACCGACCCTGCCCAGCCTGGATTTTTGTTTAAAAACAGACTCAGAGGCGAGCCCACCCCCCAGCACCAGCGGCCGCGGTGTCCCCGCAGCCGCCGGTAAGTATGACCCGATCCCTGGGGGGGTGTTTAACACCCACCCCACCCCCCAGGAATCACCCCTACTAAAGTTCATAGCTTGCTTACCTTGCGGAGCTCCGGGTGCGGCGGCGGCGGGCGGTCCGGCGGCCTCAGCGCCGGCTGTGGCTGCCGGCGTCAGAGACGCTCTAGGCCTTCCGGGGAAACCCGGAAGTTCCCCGGAAGGCCTAGAGCGTCTCTGACGCCGGCAGCCACAGCCGGCGCTGAGGCCGCCGGACCGCCCGCCGCCGCCGCACCCGGAGCTCCGCAAGGTAAGCAAGCACTGAACTTTAGTAGGGGTGATCCCTGGGGGGTTGGGGGGGTGTTAAACACCCCCCCCAGGGATCGGGTCATACTTACCGGCGGCTGCGGGGACGCCGCGGCCGCTGGTGCTGGGGGGTGGGCTCGCCTCTGAGTCTTTTTTTAAACAAAAATCCAGGCTGGGCAGGGTGGGTGGGGGGTGTCCCCCCTTCCACCCGCGCAGCCTGGACTCGGGGAGGGTTTGTTTTTTTTAACTTGGGGCTTTAAGTTTTTACATTGCAGCCATTTTTAAATGGCTGCAATGTAAAAAAATCCGGTACCCGGAATCCGGTACCCAGACCGGATTTACCGGGTCGAATCCGATAATGCCGGTACGCCCGGTACCGGCATTATCGGATACCGGATTTACCGGTTTTCCCGCCCCTAATCACTACCGCCCATTCAATAACCTTCCCCAAAAAGGGAAGGTTAGAGACAGGTCGGTAGCTGGCAAGGGCGTCCATGTCCAACGATGGTTTCTTCAGCAGGGGGTTAACCACAGCCTCCTTGAGATTGGGCAACAACCTGCCCTGCTGCAGGGATGCATTAACCACCCTCGCCAGCACCGTCCCCATTGTCACCCTGGAGGCTTTCACCAGTCAGGACGGGCACGGATCAAGTTCACAACAGGTGGCTCTCACAGACCCCAAGACATCCACCGCATCGGCTGGCGTCACTTCCTGAAACTCCCCCCACAAAGATGAACCAGATGGGACCTCCATCACCTCGTGCTCTCTACCTACAGCCTCTAATCCAGTGTCGAAGTCAAAGTCGTTAAATAATATGGAGACAGGATCGAACCCTGCAGAATACCACAGGTCAAGGCCCAGGGGCTTGATGTTTCAGCCCCCAGCACCACCCACTGGCTTCTCCCCAAGAGGAATGAGCAGCACCACCCTAGGACAGTCTCATCCAGACCCCCCAGGTCTTGCAGCCATCTCAGCAGCAGCCCATGGTCCACGGTGTCAAATGGAGCTGAGAGATCTAGCAGGATCAGAAATGTTGAACATCCTGCTTCCATCTCCTGGTGCAGATCATCCACCAAGGCCACCAACGCCGTCTAAGTACCATAGCCATGCCTCCTCCCCCAGCTTCAGCTCCAGGACAAATGTCGCTCCTGTCCCTATGGTAGCTTCACACCTGCTTCTGACTTTGCTTTGTAACCCGACTCTGAACTTTCATTTGTCCTCTTGATTTGTTGCCCATTCCTGCCAGGTCCTGTCCTGCCATAGCTTGACCTGGGTTTGATCCTCCAAAGACCATTCTTGACCTGGTGCCTCACAGAGAAAGCCTCAGCTATGAATGTTGTCGATGAGCATTGATAGTGTTGAGGTCCCAGACAGAACTCCATCTGGGTACCTGGCAAGTCAAGTACCCTTTTGAATCTGGGATGCCCAACTCACCCTGGTTTTGTTCAGGCACCGTTGGTACCTGAACATGACCCGACAATTGACCCAACTCCCTGGGCTGATTCACCTCACCACTGGGATGCTATTCTTCCAATCTAGTCACTGCTTGCTACTTGCTTCTCCATGCGCCTCCCCAGCCAACAAGTTGCACAGCTGTGGGGGGGGGGACTTCCCCACTCAGCTTTCTCTGAGCGGGGATGGGGGTTGGAGGGGGCAAGGAGGCTTCTTCCCACTTGCATACACCCCCCTAATAGGTCCCCTGGTTTCAGGGGAACCCAAAATGGGTGTGTGACAGGACCCATGTGCACCCCAAATATGGGTCTCTCTGGGAACGAGAGACCCATTAGGGGGTGCATCTTTCCTTGCTCCCTTCCCACTCAGAAAAAGCTGAGTGGGTTAATCCCTCATCTATGCTGAGTAGCGCGTGGGCTAGGGAGGAGCAGGGAGGAGCAAGCAGAGAGAAGTAGACTGGTGGTGAGGTGAGTCAGCCCGGGGAGCAGCGGGTGCCAGGATTAGCAATCATGACAGATAGATTCAGGCCTGTCAGGTAAAGCACGGTAGTCTCATTTGCTTCAATGGGATTTGTACACATACTAACTGATAACATACACATTATTTGTTGGAGAAACAGGCTTTTTGACACATGCAGTTTCCATTCCCACCACTGCTCCTGAGAGGCCCCGGTAGGCCTCCTGTTTCTACTCCTGAGTGGTCCTGAGAAACTCCACCCTTCACTGCTCCAAAGTGGCCCTGAGAAATCCCCTATCACTATTCCTGTGGGGCCTCTGAGAGCCCCATCCCTGCCACTCTTGAGTTTTCTAGGACCCTGTCACTACTGCTACTGTACAGGCCTCCACCACTGAAGCCAATGGCAGCAGAGGACCTTCAGCAGTTTTGAAAGCAACAGAATGCCTGGGGCCCTTCAGGAACAGTGACAAAGCTCCAGGAGCCTCACCGTGCCACTCCTGAGGGGCATCATGGCAGGTGTTTCTTACATGATCATCTGTTAGCCCCCTACCCCTGTCCTGGTTCTAGAACAGATAGGATGATTATGGGGGGCCTAACTTATCTTCCCACAACCAGTCGTTCCAAAACTTTTTACATGTTAGCATGCAATAGATTAAAATTGCTGTTTAGTATATGAAACAAACATGTTGATAGGTACCTGGCAGACTTTAGTAGTGATTGAGCTAGATAAGAATGCAACATCCATCATGCCTTTTTCAGCTTTATGGAAGCCAAACTCATAAATATAACAGCAGAGAGAGAACCAAGTGTCCTTATCTTCAAAGCTGGACAAGAATCAAAGTCCCCACTCTGGCTACCTCTTCAAGCACAACAAATACTGCATATTGTAATTAATTCAAATCAAAAGAAAAGCTGCATTTTAAGAATGCGTTTTATTTTCCCCTGTTTTATGCTTCAGCCTACCAGAAAATTGAAATCTGTATTTTTGGCAGCCTTCCAGCTTTATCTTAATGAAGAAGGAATTATTAATTATATTAATTATTTATTTATTTATTATTATTATTATTATTATTATTATTATTATGTGGGAAGTGTGGAAGCCCCCAGGGGAGCTTGGCTGTTGCAGCAGAAACTGCAAGGGAGGATTGCCCCCACCTGGGCCCTGTTGTGTCATCCCCCTCCAGGTACCTTTATTACCAGGGCATTGCACTGAGGGAGGCCTGTGGGAAGTGTGGAAGCCCCCAGAAGAGCTTGCCTGTTGCAGCAGAGACTACAAGGGAGGATTACCCTCACCTGGCCCCTGTTGTGTCATCCCCCTCCAGGACATTGCACTGAGGGCGGCACCCTCAGGGCGGTGGCTGAAGGGTGCCGCCAAACGGTGAAGACCCGTTGGTGGTGCAGTTAGTGGAGTTGAGGAGGAAGAGGGGCCCGGTATTTCTGTGAGGAGAGGCCCATCACATTGGAGCCCCTGCTAGACTTCCAGAATATGCTTTGGAGGATTGAGGAAGACTGAGACCCTTTCAGAGGAAGGAGGTGATTGTGACCCGAGGATAACAGAGCTATGCAGCCGGCTAGAGGTGGGGCTGGAACCATGCTCACGTCAGGGGCACGGCCTAATTTCCAGGGAACACCAAAACCTGTGTGGCCCTAGGTGCTGGCTGAGCGCAGGAGCGCTCTGTGCTCCCCCCCCAACGGAAGCAGTTTGCGGACCGCTATGGGGGGGTTGAAGAAAGTCACTAAGAGACCTAGTTGGCACATTGAGGTGGCACCCATGGTGCAGCCCCAAGTTCTCCAACAGTGCCTGGACAGGTACTATTCCTTGTGTTCACGCTCCTGGAATCCCACTGAATATCCCCATCCTCTGCCCATCGAACTGGCCACTACTCGAGGACCTAATGTCTTGCCACATTTTGACGAGGCTTGTCAATCAGCAGGGCATTGTGACCCAGAACTTTGCTGTTTAGACCCTCTGTTTATGCATAATTCTGATTCATCTGGTTTAACCAGCCCTGATTGTAAATCCCCAATGGATTGTCCGCATACTGAACCGTTTGAAAAACAATGTTCTGTAGTAGGGGATTTAATCAGCCAACTTTTGGGGGAAATTAGTGATTTGGTCTCCCTGGTCCAGGGTCAGCAGGGACAGTTAAATACTATACTCCAACTTTTGGCTAAGGGGGAAAATGATGGGCTTGGAGGCTCTGCTAATGCCCAGGGCAGCCTGGTCCTAAACAACCCAGTCATTACCCTCAGTTGGTCCACCCTTTCCTCATAGTTCAGGTGATGTGTTAGTTACCAATAAGCCAAACCTATGGCCCCAGAATTGTGGGGGCAAAGATCAGCGGAGAACTGCACTAGTCCCAGTGGTAGGAGTGGTAGCTTTTAGGGTTTATCTCTTGCCAAGTGGGCACCTCCCGTCCTGGAACACTAGGTATGTTCTAGCCTATAACTTGGAAGCAATAATGGGATGGGTTCCAGCAGGGATCATTAGCTCTTTTCAGGTGTTTCCTTTCTATGGGCATATACATAGATTAATTGTTTATTTCCGCTGTCCATTCTTCACCTCTAGGATTTTGGACCAGGCCTACTTATTGGCCACATGGAGGGTTCATGTGGGAGAGATGTTTAAGTACCTAGAATTGCAGCCTCTGCTGCCTGGGTTGATGTGATCTCGAGGGGTCTCCAGTCTGTTGGCATTAGTGATACCGAGTCTCAGGCTTCTGGGACTGGTGAGAGATGTCACGGTAGAGTTACCCAAGATAGGCCCGAGCCGATCAGTGTCAGGTTGCGCAACCTCGCTGGAGGTAGGACCAGGAGGGGAACCCCCAGGGGCTACAGCTGTCCATTCAGCCTGAAGAGACCTCAGGGGTTAAAACTAAGGAGTGGCCTTCATGCAAAGCTGTGGGGCGAGAGGATGCCAGATGAAGGGAGGAGTCATTTGCCTTTGACTCCCTCTTCTCAGACAACTTTTTCCAGAGATTGTTTCTCTATAGATACCATGCAAGTTGCCAGCTCTCCACCAAAAGTCTTATCAACTTTGGGTTCAGCCCGGATTGCCTCCCAGCCCACAGTAATGAGGAAATGAGTTGTTCCTGATCCTGCACTCCTTAACCTGAAGATTGGTTCGTGGAATATTTCTGGGTGGAATGCTAGAGTGGGGGATCCCGATTTTATTAATGTCATTAGGGACTGCGACCTTTTTTGCCTCCAGGAGACATGGGCAACAGTGCCTCCAGATCTCCCTCCTGTCCTGTCCCATCTTAAGACTGTTCTACTCCCCTCCATTACTGTCTCTGCAAGGGGCCATTCATGTCGTGGTTTAATCTGTCTTCTTGGTATTGCACTCTACAGTGCCCTGGCTGCTGTTTTGGAGCACCCCCCTTTTTTGTTGGGACTAGTTATGGTCATTGGGGGGAAGACTTTGATTGTTATGAACGTTTATATCCCCCCATATAATACTAGGTTATATGATCCGTCACTCTGGGACAAACTTGAGCGAGTGATAAATAACTTACTAGTTACCTATTTGGACAGCTTTTTGATTTTGTTGGGGGACTTCAATGCCAGGCGCGGAAGGGATGACGAGGAACTGGCTGCCCATTGCAGTTTTCCTTTCCCTCCTCCGGAATTCCCTTTGCGTGCTAGATGCTCCAAAGATCATATAATCAATGAGACAGGTTTGCGCTTGACTAAGTTAACAGTTGGGTGCAACATGCTCTTTCTTAATGGGACATGTTTCGGTGATACACAAGGGGAATTTACGTTTTTGGGCACGAAGGGCTCTAGTGTCATTGATTTTGTGATTGTTTCCTTTAGTGTACTGCCCCTTTTATCCAACTTCAAGGTGGGGAGGGACAGTGCAGTGACCATCTGCCACTGACCCTCGTCACCTCCCTGGGGGACGGGCCCCCTTGTGGCAACCAGGTTGTCTTTTTGGGTGGGGG
Source organism: Sphenodon punctatus (assembly GCA_003113815.1). Classification (NCBI taxonomy): domain Eukaryota; kingdom Metazoa; phylum Chordata; class Lepidosauria; order Sphenodontia; family Sphenodontidae; genus Sphenodon; species Sphenodon punctatus. The sequence continues at coordinate 2,355,735 of QEPC01000715.1, forward strand.
GGCAGCTCTGAGGGCAACCAGTTGGGAAGATTAGGTGTGGTAAGATGGAATAAAATTTTGCAGTCTTCCTTAGAGGCCTGGATGGGTGACCCAGAAATTAGTCAGCTTAGAGCTGGCATATTGCAGGGATCTGATAGTTCCCAAGTTCTAGACACTTTTGACCAGCTCTCCTACCAAGCCCAGCAATTCTTTTGTGTTAAACTTGCCCCTCCGACCCAAAGTAAATCTCCTCAGCACCAGTCTTGGTTCGATAGGGAGTGTCGTGGGACAAGGTCTCCGGTTAAGGCAATCTATTGGGGGTATCATCAGGATCAGGACTCCACTTTACCCCTTTCTTATTATGAGGCCAAAAGGGCCTATAGGGTCCTTATTAAAAGCAAAAAGAAGCTTTACTACGAGGTTAGATGGAGCCTGGTGTTGGAGGCAGCATCTGCTGGCGACTCACAGAGTTGCTGGGGATTGCTGAATTCTGGCAAAAGGGTGGGCATCGATAGGCATTTATCGCCTATCCCTTCTCAGGTTTGGGCTAGGTATTTTCTGGACATATACACCCCTACAGTGATATCAGTTGAGCATGACTTGCCAGCTCCCTGCTTAAGTGATTTCCCGCTCTGGCCGGAGGTTGGCCAGTTGGAGGTCAGTGATCTTTTAGATGCTTGTGCCAAAAATAAGGCCCCTGGCCAAGACCTACTACCTGCTGAATTTTTGAAGCAGTATAGGGACTGGTGGGTGCCTATTCTTGTGGCCCTATTTTCTGCTATCAACAAATAGGGTTGTGTACCCTCTATTTGGGCTGGAGCTTTGGTGGTCACTATCCATAAAAAGGGCTCCCGTACTGACCCTGATAATTATCGGCCAATCAGTTTTCTCTGTAATCAGTAAACTGTATGCCAAATTCCTTTTGGGGAGGTTGGATGCCTGGGTAGTTAAATCTAATATTATATACCCCGAGCAAGCAGGGTTTCAGAGGACCAGATCTGTTACTGATCATTGTTTTGTGCTCTCTTGCCTCCTAGAGAAATATATGAACCTCAACCATTGGTTCTATGCAGCCTTCTTGGACCTCAGGATGGCCTTTGACTCTGTCATAGGGCCATCCTGTGTTCCAAATTGGCTTCCTTGCTTGAGAATAGGAGACTGTTGGTACTTATCCAATCTTTATATGCCGACTCTACTCTGGTGGTTAAGTTGGGAGCAGTAGGCTATATTTTTGAGGAGGTTCCAGTGGGCAGAGGTGTAAGGCAGGTTTGCGTCCTCACTCCCACCCTCTTCAATATTTTTTTTAATGACGTGGTTCCCTGTATGACCCCATTCCAATTCCCCCCCCCCATGGTTAGCTTCTCGTTCTATAGGTGGCCTTTTATTCGCAGACGACCTTGTCTTAGTTTCCCAGAATAAGGTCAGTCTACGGCGCCAACTATTTTGCGGGGTGCTGCAGGGGGAATGACCTGGTTCTCAATGTAGCTAAATCTAAGGTAATAGTGTTTGCCAAATTCCTCAGGTGGAATTGGCACACTTGGCGTGTTGAGGGTGCGCGAATCGAACAGGTATGAGCCTTTAGGTACTTGGGTGTCATCTTTCCTTATTCAGGTGGCTGGAAGGTGCATCTCGAAGCTGCCGCTTTGACAGCTAAAATATCTGCACTTGCTATACTGAAATTTTTCCACTGCTCTGGAAGGACTGCCTATAAGATGGCCACTCTGGCATTCAGTGCCAAAGTTACTGCTCAGTTCCTCTTTGGAGCTGAGCTTTGGGCTCCATTTGGCACCTTGGAGGTTGACAAGGTCCAATCAATGTTTTTGAGGGCACTTCTTAGGACACCGGGAGGAACTCTGACAGCTGCAATTCGTATTGAATTGGGGCAGCATATGTGGTCCTCTGGAGCATGGAGTCTGGCCTATAAGTTGTGGTGTAAGGTTTTGGACCCCAGCTCTAAGGGCCTTTTGGGGTATCTTTTGGCTGATTCTTTCCAGGACAAGTGGTTTGTCAAGGTGGAGGCCCAGTTGACTGCTATGGGGTTATCCAAGGAGTATCTACTATCTAAAGATTTGCTCCTAGCCAGGGCCAAAATTAAACAGTGCTGGAGTGATATCCAACAGCAACAGGAAAGAGCTAGGGTTGGATCCTCAATGCACATGAGAGATTATTTGAGGTTGGCCCCTCTTACTGTTACGCCAGCAGTCTTTCTTAATAATGATTATTCGCCCAGGGGCAAGTGGCTTTACATGGCAGCTCGCTTTAATGCCTTGCCCATCCAGGTATGGATGGGGCATTTTGCTGGGGTAACCATGCATTCTAGACTTTGTCCTTTTGACCATTTGGAGCCTGAATCTAATGTCCATGTTTTGATGCGTTGCCATCTGTATGACGCTCTTCGTGTTTATTACCTTCAGCCTATTTTTGATAAATACCCAGGGAGGTCAGATGTTGTTTACACTGATTATCTTCTTGCAGACCTTCAACAGGAAACCCCTCGGGCCGTGGTTCAATTCCTAATTTTTGCAATGGGAAGACGTAATCAGTTTTTGGATTTTAAATTGTTTGATTGATGATTGTGTTTGGTAGTTCTCCTGCAGTTCCTGAATTACTTATTTATTTATTTATTTTATTTCATTTGTATGTTGCTTGTCTACGGCTATGGCCTTGGGCCTGCCTTAATAAACTACTACTATTATTTTTATTATTATTATTATTTTGTCAGACCAAATATCCTAAAATTCCTTAATTCATTTCCAGGTGTGGAAGGTGTAGCACAGAGTGGTAAGAATGCATGAAAGTATTCTGCAGAGCCAGAGACAAGTATTTTACAGCCTAGAAATAATTTCCATCACTCTTCCCTAAATTTAATGCTGGAAAATTCAACACTTTACTTTTTAAGTTACACCATCAAAGGAATAATAAATGAATATCATCTGTTCTGAAGCTTAAATGAGAGCTGGTGGAAGAGCGTGTTCTAAATGCTTTCAAAAGAGATCTAAGAATTGGATTTTACCATCGGCTGTTATAAACTGTCAGGTGGGGATGTGAAATGTTTACATTTTCTCAAAAATACAGAGGACCCAGGAAAGGAATCCTTCCTTAGGTGAAACCCTCATAGGAATTTGGCCTCCTTTAGTGAATTGGTCTATTCACTAAGGCTACAATCTTCAAAACATTTACTCCTGCTAGACTCTGAGGTCAGTGTCAAGAGTCAGAGGGTGCAATCCTCAGAGTTGTAAAGCTGCAAGGAACAATGGAGAGTTATCTAATCCATACCCCTGCCATTAAGCAAAATCCACGGTACCTACACGGTACCAAAATCCATGGTACCTACACGGTACTTGAACCTGGGAAGTCAGGGTTTGAATCCTGCCCTAGCCATGAACTCACTGAGTGTTATTGGGTAGGTCACAATCTCTCAGCCTCAGTTGCCCATCTGTAGAATGGGAATGTGTGTCTGTCCCTAGGTTTCCCTCACCCATGTCTAGCTTAGATTGTAATCCCACTGGGCAATGACCTGACTCTGAAAATCTGTGACAAAGTGCTGCATATGCCTAGTAGCATTATAGAAATGATAAGTAGTAGGGTACTTTGGGCCTGGAGCTCAAATGCATATCCTCCAATGGTACTGGGGTGGTTGGTACAATACCAGTTTTTCTGGACCTTGTACCACTTACTCAGCAGTGCAAGGTCTGTACTGGGTTAGAGCATGGGGCGGGGACCTGCCCTGTGATCTTGAAGCCAGTGAGGAAGGTTTGCGCAGAAAGCATTTGTTACATTGTAACAAGCAATGTAACAAGCCAGGACAGCACTTAGCCAAGATACTATCAAGCTGGTTTTGTTACATTGGGTGTTTTCATATGAATGGGGAGCCCACCAGATCCCAGACCCTATTCCCATGGCCACCAGTTTCCAGCTCCACCTGGGGCCACATCAGATGGATCGGCAGTATCCCTGGATTGTGGTCTGCCTCAGCATCCCCACTCCCCGCACCATAGAGTTGCGGGTATTCACCCAATGCTCCAGGCTGGTGCTAGCAACTCCATGGTACTGAATGCAGCAACAGATTGATGGGCACCGAGGTGTACCGTGGGTCCGCCTCAACTGTCTGTTTGGTTTTTCCATGTTTCTGAGCCAATCACTGTGTGAATAGTTCACCCCTTAATCTCCGCGTTGTCTTCCCCACCCCTGCCTGCCCAAATACAGTTTTAAAAAACAGTGCCTCCATTCCAGTGCCTCCAGCCTGAACTCTTGCTCTATTTTGTTCCCTTTCCTTTGACTAATGTGCAATTGGATTGCAGATTTGTAAAGGAATCTGTATACCAGCTAATGAGTGACAAGGAAGTACAAAGGGAAATGGAGTGGAGAGAAGATAAATTATTTTATAAATAAATAAATAAATTTATTCTAATACCCCGCCCCCTCCTGCTCCAAGCAGCCCAGGGTGGCTTACAATATTAAAACACATAAAAACAGTAAAATCAAAAAATACAATAAAAAGGGAGACAGTATTTAATTGGTATTACCTCTCAGGATTCAAAACTGACCCAAAAAAAGGGTAAACGGCAAAGCAGTAAATGGAATCCCGCTAAGCAAATTATCGGTAAATTGAGAAACAAAATGTTGATCGAGACATTACTGAGAGGTTCTCAATTTGTCCAAGATGGTATCAGAAACCAAAATTTCAATGGCAATTCCCATTTTTTCAAAATCTCATTTTATCCCTAATGCAGATACCATTCTAGTACTATTCAAGCACTTTGTGATGTCTAAACCACAAACGGTGATTTGGATCTCACAAAATCATTGGCTTTACCTTTCATGGATTGTACCTGTCTCAGCTCTAGTCTTACATCTTACTTCATCGCACCTGAATGAAAGCAGCTGACTTGCAGCTGCTCCTCAGAATCTCAACAACCAGAGCACTGGCTCCACCAGCCAATAATAAAGCAGGATAGGTTTGTGCGTGCATGCGTGTGTGTGTGTCTTCTGGTACTTTGACATTTGATGATTTTGGTACTCTTGGGATTGGGAACTTTGGACACCCCTGCATAGACTGAAATTCTTCTAAAAATGCACAGACTTTAAACTAAAAAGCATAGGATAGGGTAACGTATCCCCTATACAAATTTTGCAAAAAGAAATCTCCAGAATACTGCAGCTCAACACATATGCACATGTACCTCAAAAATCTGCAACAGAGCACTCTATGTTGTTTGATAATTTTGTGTCTATTTTATTCTTGAGAAATGTCTCATTTTGATTAAGACAATAGAAATGTTATAAGAAGTTTGAATACAATATTCAGATCTGTCGATAATAGCAAAAAAGCCTGCGTTATATAAAGGCTATTAACATAAAAAGCAATTATGACAGTGATTGTCATCACTTACAGATCCTTTCAAATCACTTCACCAATTGTCATGGGAAAAGGAATATGCAAATAGAGTACAACAATTTGCATAAACTTTAACATAAGTGAGAAAGTAAGATGAGGTTACAGCCAGCTCAAAAAACTTTGACTGGGGGGGAGGGATGTGGTTTGCCTATCTATTTCAGTTATTGGCTGTAAAAATAAATCAAAACAATTTTATTCCGAAGTTGATGGTGATTGGAAAAGGTTTCTGGTAAACGTAGGCTGAGCAATTAATCTAGTAAAATGTTATGTAGATTGAGAAAGGATTCTCTTTGGATGTGATGGCAGACATGTTTTGACTCGAGATCGGGAACTGTTCAGAATGCAAAAATTGAAGTAGTTAATGAAGGAAAATTAAAGGAGAATGCTACACTGTGCTCCTTGACTGGAAACTTTTTTTTTTTTTAGCATTTTGATTACTTGCAAGTTTTGATTTATACAATCACACAAACACTCTACCCAAAGCCAGATACCATCTGCAGCTGCCTCACATATCTAGACTAAAAGAAGTGTTACAAGTTGTATTTTAGCTCTGACCTTCATTCTTTCTTTTCCTTTTTTTAAAAAATGCATTAGAACAGGAAGATGAAAGGAACATATGAAGTCTATTTTTTGACGAATAGTTCAAAAAAATGGTTTAGAATCTTTTACCCATGCAAACCAAGGCACATGGGGACAGACCCAAATGGAAGTCACCGGAGTGAAGCACAACACAAAGACGATTAATTTATTATTATTATTATTATTATTAGCATTTATATAGCACCAGCGATGTACCTGGCACTTTACAAAAAACAGCATAGACACAGTCCCTGCCCGAGAGCTTACAATCTAAAGACAGGGGGAGGGGAGACAGGGAAGGGGGAACAGAGGGAGAGACGAGGAATGCGATATTCATGAGAATGTGAGAACTCAGGTACACGTTCTTGGCTTGGTTACAGTAAATTGGGAGTTTACAGATAACAGGTGGGGGATAATCCTGGGTGGGGATGATTAACAGGAGTTAGAAAGGGTGGAGTGGAAGAGGTGGATTTTGAGGAGGGACTTGAAGGTGTGGAGAGTGGGGGCAAGGAGGACAAGGGCAGGGATAGAGTTCTAGGCATGCAGGGCAGCAAGGGAGAAGGGACGAAGGTGGTTGGGGAACAGGGTAGGTGTGGGAGGATGCGGGAGGGGATAGAAAAGGAATGGAGTGCTCGAACAGGGGTTCAGAGGGAGATCAGGGCAGAGAGGTAGGGGGAGCGAGATTGTGAAGGGCTTTGTAAATGAAGACAAGTGGAGAGAGGAGAGGAGAGGCTGCACATCATCAAAGCAGTGGGCTAGGTGGATGATCCTGGCTGCAGAGTTTTGAACAGAGATGAGGGAAGAAAGGTGAGAATGGAGAAGGTCAGCAAGGAGGAGGTTACAATATTCAAGGCATGAGATGACTAGGGCATGAGTGAGAGTTTTGGCAGAGGAGACAGACAGAAAAGGGCGGATCTTAGCAATGTTGTGGAGGGAGAAGAGGCAGGATTTGGAAACAGAGTCAATGTAGGGTTTGAAGGTAAGGTGCGAGTCGAAGATGAAGCCCAAGCTACAGGCGTGGGGGACAGGGAGGATGGAGACCCCATTAATGGTAATTGACAGGGAAGATGGAGAGGAAGGATTGGGAGGGAAGATAAGAAGTTCAGTTTTCACCATGTTCAGTTGGTGTTGAGACATTCAGGCAGACATATCAGAGAGACAGTTGGTGAAACAACTTTGAACAGAGGGGGAGAGGGAAGGAGTGTAGAGGTAGAGTTGAGTGTCGTCAGTGTATAGGTGGTATTGGAAACTGTGGGAGGCAATGAGTTTGGCTAGGGATAGGGTGTAGATAGAGAAGAGGGCCAAGGACAGAGCCTTGGGGAACCCCAACTGAGAGGGGTAGGGAGGAGGAGGGAGAGGAGTTAGGAAGAGATACATTGAAGGAGTGGTCAAAAAGGTAGGAGGAGAACCAGTTGAGGACAGAGTCCCAGAATCCAAGGGAGTGAAGTGATTCAAGCAGGAGGGAGTGGTCAACAGTGTCAAAGGCAGCAAAGAGATCAAGGAGGACAAGTATAGAGTAAAAGCAGTTGGATTTAACCATAAGAAGATCATTGGTGATCTTAGCCAGAGCAGTTTCAGTGGAGTGAAGGGGGCGGAAGCCAGATTGGAGGGGTCATGGGAGGAGTTGGCAGAGAGAGGATCGAGACAACAGGAGTAAACCACCTGTTCAAGGGGTTTGGAAGCAAATGGGAAGAGTGAGACAGGGTGGTAATTAGAGGGTTCAGAGGGATCCAGAGTGGACTTTTTGAGGATGGGGGAGACAGTGGCCTGTTTAAAGACAGAGGGGAAGGAGCCGGTAGAGAGCGAGAGGTTGATGATATGCCGGAGGGGAGGGGCGACAGTGGAAGCAATAGAGCTCAGGAGGCAGGAAGGAATGGGGTCCAGGAGGCAAGTGGAGGGGTTGGAGGAGGAGAGTAGGAGGAGATTTCCTCAAGGGAGGCGGGAGGGGAAAAGGACAGGAGAGAGGTGGGGGGAGGAGGAAGGGGGAGTGGTAAGGGGAGAGAACTTGGAATCGATATCCAGGTGAATCTTGTAAATTTTATTTTATTTATTTATTTATTTATTTATTTCTTCAATTTATATCCCGCCCCTCCTGAAAACAGCTCGGGGCGGCTAACAGTTTCAAAAATATAAAACATACAGTTATAAAAATATTTTAAAACACTCATAAAAACACAACAATTAAAACATGGCTAGGTTGACAGTAAAACAATTAATACAATAAATAAGGGTGGAGGGAGCTAAATACCCCATAACCCACCCACCCCCCTCCCCAAAGGCCTAGGCGAACAACCAGGTCTTGCAAATTCACTGGAATGTTAAAAGGCTTGGGGCCAGGTGAGCTTCCTCTGGGATGGAGTCCCAAAGGTATAGCACGGCCACTGAGAATGCCCTCTCCATTGTGACCCCCCACTTAACACGCGGGACCTCCAAGAAGGCACCCCCCCGGCAGACCGAAGGAGCCGTTCTGGGGTGCGGAGGGTGAGGTGATCCCTGAGGTACAAGGGGCCCAAACCGTGAAGGGTCTTATAGATTAACACCAATACCTTGAACCTGGCTCAGCACGCTATTGGCAGCCAGTGCACAGGTGTTATGTGCTCCCGATGGCCCGTCCCCAACAGGCCACCTCATACTGCACTAACTGCAGCCTCCGAACCAGGAACAAGGGCAGCCCCACATAGAGCACATTGCAGTAGTCCAGCCTCGAGGTGACGAAGACATGGATGAGGGAGGCCAGATCCAGGCCAGAGACATACAGACGCAGCCTCCACACCAGATATAACTGGCAGAAAGCGACCTTTGCCACTCCCTCCACCTGTCGCTCCAGGCGGAAATCTGCATCCAATATCACCCCCAGACTCCAAACCTGCTGAGCTATAGGAGGGCGACCCCCCCCCCAATCAGGGGGGCTGATATCTCCCTCGGTCTCCCCACCAACGTCACCTCTATCTTATCGGGGTTGAGCTTCAATCTGCTCTGCCAAATCCATTCTGCCATGGCCTCCAGACACTGGAATAGCAACGAGACAGCAGGGTCTGGGTCAAATGAAAAAGAGAGGTATAGCTGAGTATCATCAGCATATTGCTGACATCGCACTCCAAACCCTCTCACGACCTCCCCCAAGGGCTGCATATAGACATTAAATAACAATGAAGACAGAATGGAACCCTACAGAACACTGCAAGATAAAGCGTGGGGGCAATATGTTTCAGCTCGCAACACTACCCGCTGGCTTCTCCCCGAGAGGAATGAGCGGATCCATTCAAGAACAGTCCTGTCTAGACCCCCCAGGTGCGCCTAGAGCTGGATTGCCACCACCCACTCAATAACCATCCCTAAAAACTTTTGCCTCTTAAGCATATTCCTAAACAGTGGCAGGATCAAGGTCTTTATGATTAAAATGCCACAAGGATTTGAACCTGCGTGGAACAGGCTTGTTTTGTTTTGCATTGTGCCTGATCATATGCATTTTACCAATGTTGTTTCTGGAACATGTATTGTTTCATGATATCTTGGTATCAAATAGTTGTCAGTACTTCTGTCTGTCCGGTATACTAAGAAATAAGTTACTCTGGTTTTTTTCCTATTTCTGCTTGGTGATCAAAGACTGAAGCTGTACTTCTCAAACCACTCTGTCCCATTCATTTCAATGAAGCATGCACTGACACAATGCTTTGAGGATCTCACTGGGAATGTAGAGATGTGTTGGAAACCTTGACTGTCTCAATGGATAAATTTGCAAGCACTCTTTTCATTTTCTCTTTGAAGTAAAGAAGTATAAAACACGTTCTTGTAGAAGGACAGATGGTCCCCTCCATATTCTCCCTCTTTACAATCTCATGCTTCAGACTTTGAGGTAGAGCTCTGCACAGGAGAGGAAAAAAATCTTCCCATTTCTATTCCACCCTCACAGACTTTGATCCCAGTTCCATGCACTATCTTACATTAAATAAAATTGTCCAGCTCCTGCCTTCACATTGTTCATGTTATGCATTCCTGTGGCGCTTCTGCACAGGGAAAGCTGGTCTGCTGTTCAGTGAGGAGCTATATAGTCCACCCTCAGGGGCAGCTCTAGATCTTCTGATCCCTAGACAAACATTTTAAATAGGCCCTTAAGATTTATCCATGAATACACTAGTAGTGACTCAGCACACAAGGTACTGGAGCTGAAATTTCAGCTTAGAACCATTCATTCCTGCTCTCCTTCCCTTCCAGGTTGATTGGGAGGAAGACACTGAGAAAGCCTAAATTCATATCTCATTGGCCAGGTGATAAGTTGTGCCTCTTTCTCTTCCTTCCCCAGAACAGAGCCATAATGGCAGCAGCTGAGGCTCAATGAAGGATCCGTAAAAAAGGGAGGGAAAGGGAGGGGTTGGTCGACAGTCAGGAGGGAGAAGGCGAAAATGAGCCTCCACCCTTCTCAAGAGTATGGCCACTTTCAGACACACACACACACCCCTATGTATACTGTGGCTGTGGAAGGGAATGCGCAGTCAGGATATGCGCAGGTGCCGCTGGTTTGAAAGCCCTCCCCCACACATAGTTTTGCCAGCAAACACCTGCAGAAATACAAAGCAGGAATTCAGGAAGGTCTGAAAGTGGCCTAAGTCTGATGGTAGCATGGAGTAGCAGAGAGCGTGTGTGTCTGTGTGTGTGTGTGTAAGAATGAACAAATGTGTAGGTTTGAAGGGTCATCATGGTATGACACTATGGCCCTTTTTTCACAGACGCTCTAACACCCATAAAATGGGTGTTACATTTTGTTATACATGTTGCAGGGCACCACTGCAGCCAATCACCATGGGCCCTGTGCACACATGATGGCTCCACCCAATTCCTCTGTGCGGAGATGTGTGTTGGCTGGTGGGTGGGAAGTATTTCCCTGGGTGGAGATGGGTGGGGGCATCTGTGTAAACACCATTTTTGGTGGGTGTTGGTGAGTGTTTGCTCCCAGCCAACACCCATCACCACCCACACCCACCCATGGAGCAACAGACGCCACTACCGGTTGCACCACTGCCACCTCCCAGACGGTGGGCAGCCTGGAGAGCATGAGGGGGGCGGGGCTGTGCGGCCACACGTTGTGCCGTGCAGTCCCGCCCCCTACCCAGATTCCCACCAGAAACAGCCGGCTTGTCTGTTGACAGGCTGTTCTGATTCCGGCGGGGAATCAAAAGGTGATTCCGTGACAGGGGCAATAGGTGCCCCGTCACGTCTGAAATCACCCTTTGTTCATCTAATTACTGTTCAGATCAAAGTTTCTTCTGGTGTTATTAGTACCAAAAATGTGCTCTCTTCAGCATTTCAACTCAAATAAAAAACACTTCTCACTCTCAATTATGACTATGGAACTTTTCATATTGGATCACCTCTTGCAAATTCTAAATTGAAGTTTAGGAGAAGGAAAACTGAGTATCTGCTTTATGGATCCATCTAGCAGCAATCTCTTTAGTGGCAGGGCAGTAAACAGGAAGGAAGAAAACATGTTTGTAACAGAGAGGTTTCGGTGGTTCCCTGCGTGCCTTTCAAAGAAAAAACTTTCAAACAATTAGAAAAAAATTGAGAGAGAGACTTAGTAAACTAGCAGAAAACACCACGGGTGATTTATTATGGATTTGTTTGTGATGTCTAATACTTCTACCACCTTGCTTGCTGCTCTGATCACGTTCAGTTTCCCCTCTGCTCACTCCCCTGGTTCCTTCTCCTCCTTTGCATTGTGTGCAAACGTCTTGACCTCACCTTCAGGGCTTTTCATGGTCTTGCTCTTCCTTATCATCCTGCCTTCATTTCCTGCTATGTTATCACCCAGGATCATCATTTTTCTTCCACCATCACCACCCAACAGAGATCCTCCTCCTGCCTGAATTGGCTTTGTCCGTTTCCCCATGCTGCCACTACTTCTGGAACCCCTTTCCAAGCACATACATGCTGATTGTTCTCTCCTGGCACTCCAATCCCTCCTAAAAATCACCTCTCCTCTCCTGCTTGCCATAGGTCTTCATCTCCATAGATTGCTCACTGATGTGAATTATTGTGCTGATTTGCAAAGTTTAATTTCCATAGGTTTTACCACTTGAAAGCTGTGATGCCTCTAAGGACGTTTTTAAACGTGCGCTCTCCCAAGCGCGTTTTGGAGAAGATGACTCCAAAGCAGGTTTGGGAGAAAGCCGGGTTTGGGAGAAGCCGTCCTCTCTGCCCCAGCCAGTGATTAAATTTAATCACTGGCTGGGGGCTTTAGAGGGGGAAGGGGGGAGAGGGTTTGTCAGCGCTGCCTGGAGGAGGCAGTTTTTTCCGGCTTTCCCCTGCCTCCCCCCCTCCCTCTGCTTGAAAACCAGGGACCGCGGTGGTTCCCAGGGACGCAAGTGTGGGGGCAGGAATCCTCGGCCGGTTTGATGCGGGAAAGATCCAGCATCAAACTGGGCCAAACATTTAAACGAGCACAAAGAAAGGCGGCTGATTAAAGGATCAGCTCCCTTTTTTGTATCGTTTAAAAGCGCCCTAAGTCCATTAAGTGGCAGACAGTCAGCGCGTCACAGGATCATACCCTGCATTCACTAGCTTTTTGAAGAAGGCAGCCAGCATTGACTGCATTTAACTATGGCTCAGTCCCCGTAAAAGTGTTATTTATATGAATGACATTGGATTGTGCTTTTGTGAAAGGCCATGGAAACATAGCCATTGAAAAGCACGCATATGCAAGGTGTTGTTTCTCTTTAAACCTGGCATCCCTCCGCATTAAGAAAGGCTTTTTGTTCCCCACTAGTTCCTTTCTCTCCAAACAGCAGTGGCAAACAAACAATGAGGTAATTATGTCAAAAGAAAAGGCAGCAATAATTTTAATTATTTCTCCCCTAAGGATTACAGCCCAAATGAGAAAGTGACTGAAGCAACTGCAAGCCATATTTATCAGTGTCAGTACTGAACAAAAGATTGCCTCGTGTTTCATAACACACATTATTAGCTTGCTGGTAAGGAACAGTATAGTGTGGTGCCAGCTGCTTAGCTTTAATCCCTTTGTAAATATGCAATCTGCTTTCTGTGCATCAGTCATGCACATCCAAGTCTTCAGTAATACGAACACAGCAAATTAGTCTCACTACGGTGCACATCTTTGGGTGGGGGGGGGAGGAGAAAATTTAAAACTGCTCAACAGAAGAAGATTAAAACATTAAGACTTAAAAAGCTAATTAAATTATATTATTATTATTATTATTATTGTTATTATTATTATTTTAAATTAACACATCGAGTTTCACAGCCTGTTCTCTGCAGTTTCTCTCTTTCCCTATTCTGGTGTCTACCCCCTCTCTCAAGCCCTGCCCCTCCTCTCTGATTTCCATGAATCTCTCCAGGGGCATAGTTTAGTTGGAATGGCAGATCACAGGTGCCAATCTTTACAACAGCAGAAGTGCAGATTCAATGGGTAGTGAGGAAATACCGATGGACAGTCACAAGTGCTCCCAAAAGATAGGTATTTCATGATGGTACGGGAACAGTTGTTCTCATCTCAGCTCTAAAAACAGTAAGTTTCTGTATCATCAGAAAAGTGACAAATTGGCATTTTCAACAAAAACAGCTCTGTGTGATAAACTGTTTCACCTCTACCCTTGATTTCCCTGCTTGGGAACTTTCAGACCTGTCAGCAGGGGGAGTTGGAATAACAAGCAGTCATTTAGGCAGAGATGCTGTGAGAGGACCAAAAAAGCAGGAAGGTCTAAGATTTCTTGGAAAAGGGGTTAGAGGCAATTATGACCACCCTCTCATACAGAGAGCTTTCTTCCCTGGTGTAGGTGTTGCCCTCCTCAGTTTAACCTGTTTCTTTTCAGGGGCTAGTGCTTCGACATTTGTCCCCCTACTTGGGGGGGGGGGGGGGGGAAGGGAAAGGTTAAATCGAGGTTGGAAGTATTAACCTCCAACAAATATTTACTCCAACAAATGTGTTCATGTGAAAAAGCCCAAAGTTTTGACTTGGATCAGCCTGGCAACAGATTAAAATATGCAACCTTTCTCAGGTGAGAGGAACACACAGCTAGTAGCTGAGCCACCATGGAGGATGATGGCACAGACCTTCTCATTGCTGCATGCATTTGCGTCGGTTGCTGGTGCTTAAAACCAGCACTGTGAATGAAACAGTCTCATCCCCAATTTAACTTCTAGCAAATTGCTCTGCAGCAAGTGGAAAGTGTTCTGCAGCAATTTAAGGAATCAGCTCACAGCCATTCACTTTCTTCTTGGGAATTAGCTCACAGCAGTGTCCTCTATTTCACTACACAGTCTCCAGTCTCCACCAGTATAGTCTCTAGCCTGGAACTGACCTTCTGGCTCCCAATAGTCTCTCAAGCATCTAGCCAGCAACACCCTCTGGCTGGCTAGGCTACAGTCTCTACTCACAGTATCACTAGAAAGTCTCTGCAGCCTCTTCACAGGAGAGCTCTTATCAGAGGCCCTTCTCTTATGGCCTTTTCAGCCAATTGACTGGTCTACTAGGTTTTATAGGCTTTGGGCATGCTCAGACAGGCCCGCTTACTCTGAGCATGCCCGTGGACTTATCATCTGAGACTACTCTGATTCCCTCTGAGCTCGGCGCCTTCTCCTCTCACAGACCCTCCAGCGTTAAGGGAGCACGCCTCCTGCTGCTGGTGCTCCATGCTTAAAGGAGCAGTGGTCTACCTGGACTGCTCGCTGCAAAATATGGGCTGTGGAATCCTCCTGCTGTTTTGCTCTGCCATAAATCCCATTTACCTCAATGTGAATTTTGCTGAATCTAAACATCGAGAGGATCGCACTGTAAATAGGACTAGGTGTACTTGGAAAATCAATCTATATTCCTCTATAGATTCACCACTGAATGGTATTATCCCAAAGGCCCATGGTAGGTAGCAACCTGTAAACAAGTAGCATATAAAAATTTAAATAAACTTGTAAAAATCCTCCCCCCCAAAAAAAAACCCCTGTACCCTACAAGCCCTACTCCCACCTGCCAATGCCGAGCCAAATAAGAATTTCCTCCACTGTCTCCAATTTGGAACATGCTCAGAATTGGACTCTGGCAAATCTCCAGGGAAGGGAGTTCCACAGTTGTGGGAGCAGCCACCTAGAATGCCTCTCCACATGTCCTTGGCATATGGACTTGCAATGCTGATGGAACTTGCAACAGAGCCTTCCTGGCTGACTGTAAAGATTGCAATAGGACATGGAGATAGAGGCAATCTTTCTAATAAGTGAGACCCAGGATGCTTAGAGCTTTATTAGTAAAAAAAAAAAGCAGTGGAAACCAGTGTAGGCCCTGAAGTACAGATACAATGTGCTGTCAGAGACCCACGCCCATCAGAAAGTGGGCTGCCACATCCTGCACCAGTTAGAGCCTCTGATCAATCACCAAGGGAAGCCCCATGTAGAGCATGTAGAGAGCATTAGGCACAAATGGGTCACTTTTTTTTCTCGTACTTTGTTTCTCTGTATTTAAGTGAGGCCAATGAAAAGAAAATCTCTCTCTCTTCTTCTACCTTTGAGATTTTCAGTGTCCCCTCTGCAATATAAGATTTTATTCAACACCCTCTTTAAATATAGATCAGAGCCTTGTCACTTCTTTAGGATTCCTCCTTCAAGACTCCAGTGCCAAAAAGTAGCTTTAACATTCAGTGACCGACTACACTGAAGGAGGCATTTTTAAAGCGGCTCTCTCTCATCTTGGCATATCAAGACCTGGAGCATGGCCTTTGACTTATAACTCAAGGTTGTGCCGTAGCATGAACAGCTTTCAGGATATGAGAAGCAGTAGTTATAAAAGCAGAAGCCTGAGAAGATGGTGTTGGGACAGATCTTTTACAATCTGTCATGAAGTCTGCAAAGAAGCCTATATCACTATTTCTATATTGAATTATGGAATATTCTGTTTTAGTAAGGAACTTAAATACTTCCTTACCAAGCACTTCACAATATGTATTATATTTTTCCTGCCAGAGATCCTGATAGGCTGGAAAGTACTGCAGTCTCCATTTTATAGTTGGGGAGATGATATGGAAAATGGGTTACAATTGTCTATGATGATCTATTAAATCTGTGCCTGAGTTGAAAACTGAGTTTGGTATTTGTGAGACGTGAGACCTAGGATGTTGTTCTGACCACAGGGACCCTTAAGGAATTAGAGTCAAAGAGAATATTTATGTTAGAATTTGTATTTCTTTTGAATTTACCATATTTGTCAAGCAAACTCAAAGTAAACGTCAAGTCCAGATTCTTTCAAAATTTTGTCCTTTGTTCATATTGATTTTCTCATTTTGCAGAGTTCATTTGTTTTGTGGACTTCATTTTTGCATGGGAAAGTGTTCATTATTTTGTGTATTCAGGTATTTATTTTCCAAAAGACCTAATAAAGACCAGACATTTGGCAAGCAGGGATAGGGACTGGGAAGCTGTTTTAACTAGGAATGTAAGTAATTAGAGGTGTGCACCAGGTACCCATGTCATTATTCATTTTTGTTTTCCATTTTTGTTAAATATTTTGTTTTTATTTTCATAAATATAAAAAAAAAGTTTTTGTTTTTGTTAATACTTTCGATTTCCATTGGTTTAAATGGAAAACACATTTATGACTAACTTTTTTCCAGTTCATTATATTTGAATGAAACATGGCAAGATAGTACCTCCAATGGAAGGCTTATGTGTACCAAACTTCAAAAGGATAAAATAAAGGAATCAGATATGATAAGCAGTTGAATTATGTTGTTTTGCAAAAATCTGCATATACGTTCCTGGCTGTAACTTCTTTGTCTCCCATTTAATGTGGATGAAACCTGGCAAGATTATACCACTCCCCAATATTACCAGATAGTAATCTTTGCCAACTTTCAGAAGTATTGGATAAAGGGTCCTGGTGGTTTAAGCAATTAACTTATAAATGTATGTCTGACTAACATCTTTGTAGTCCAATCAGTGTACATGAAATTTGTCAGAGCTGTATCTCACACCTTCAGGATCCTCTCTACCAAATATCAGAAAGATGTGATAAAGGGTCCCAGTTTTATAAGCCTGCACAGCATATGCAGAGAATGAGGCTATACAAGGGGTTTTCCTACATGTCCTTGTGGTATAAGATCGGTTTGTGATGCCAATTGGCCAGCAGAAATGTCAACCAAATATCCTCATTCTCTTCTCTGACCACCCGAACTTATCTCCCCCACTTATTACTGGGAAATTGAGAGCATCTGTTTAGGAAAGAGAGAATAGAGATTCTCTTATGTCCTTTGTCACAGTGCTGCAGGATGTGATTTTGATGATAATTGGCCAGCCTGGGTGTGTAAACCATATCTCCTGATTTGTGGGATATTGGGTGATTTCAGAAGTTACGCAGTCCCAAGTCACCACAGTGGATTCCCAGCAGTGGTGAACCGAGCAACCACCCCCCGTGGTCAACAAAAGCCCCAAACAGACGTGACGGGAGCAGGACCACGGCAGGGAATCGGGCTGCCAGACCACAGTCCAGGGAAGTGCAACAGACTTGATGCTGATTCCCAGCCATGGTTAAAAAAACCAGAAGGCACCGGGGAGGGGCGGGACACAGACATCGCCGGCTGAGGGCAAAGGAAGCCAGAAGGGACAAAAGGGAACGCCCACACAAGGGAAACGGGAAGGGAGGGGGAGGAGGGAGAAGAGCCGCCGAGGTACCGCACACAAAAGGCACAGAGACAACAATGGCACAGTGAAACAAACAGCACAAACACACACCTGGGCACACACACACAGAGACGGGAAAGGAAGGGAAGGGGGGACACAGCGCGACAGACAACACACATGGCACCACGGGCACAGGGGGGTGGGGAGGGGGGCACAGGACAGGGCAGGGGCAGGGCATGACACAGGCAAAGGCAGGCAGAACCCCAGCAACAGCACAGTCCATACGGGTGACCCCCCAGCAACACAGGCAGTCCCGGAATGGGGGGAACCCAGAAGGTAGGGGCACAGGCACAGCGGGAGGCCACACAGAACAGTGACCAGTCTGGAAACGGTCCATGAGGCACACACGCACCCCAAGCACCGGCAAGGGTGCCATGGAGGGGAGGCAGGAGAGCTGGGGCCGTGCAGCCGGTCCAATGTCACAAACCCCCTCCCCTCCCAGGAGGAAGCCAGGAGCTGCGGTCCGGGGGACCCCAGATACCTGAGGTCACACAGGCACCTGGGGGGGGGCAGGGGCACAGGAAGGAGTGCAGGCATCCGAGGATGGTCAGCAGCACCCAGAGGCAGCACAGCTGGAACATCAAGGAGGGAACAGGCAGCAGACCACAGCACCAGGGTGAAGGTGGGAGCTCATAGTGGGGCTGGAAACTGAGGACTGGAAGGCACTGAGGGACTCACAGCCAGCTGGAGGGGGCCACTAAGGGGCCAGGGGCCAGGTGGCCCACCAGGCGAATGAAGTACAGCCAATGAAGCATGCCCCGGTGATACACCAGCACGGACATGTGGTGGGCGACCTGGTAGTACTCCTCGAATGGATCCTGCATGGAGAGCCCCAACTGCACATCGGAACAGGACCACACACCAGACAGCACTTCCAGCTCTGCCACGGTGGACTCAGATAAACAGAAGTCAGCAGCAGGAGGCCACGGAAGGTGACCCAGCTCCAACAGCAGGTGATACACTGCCCCATGAGAGCACTGGTACCCGTGGACCGCGTGAATGCAGTCAAAGTAGAACACGGCCAGGGCAGGGCCCCCCTCCACCAGGCAGACTGTGTAGGTGGCCAGGCTGCACACAGACAGGGAAGACACAGTCTCCGCCGCAGACCAACCCACATGAGAGCACCTCATCTCCAGAATACGACCATCGGGAAAGGGAAGCAGCCCCAGCATCTCAGCATGCAGATGGCAATCCCGGGCACTCGCCTCATAGACAAAGTAATGAAGGCCAGAGCTCAGTCTTGAATAGGCACCCAACAGGCTGTCCGGGAAGCTAAGGAGCAATTGCATGGCCAGGGTATGCCACAGGTCACACAGGACCATGGTCTCGCAGAAGGTCCACGTATGGGGGACCCCTTGGGGGTCGGGAGCCGGGAGCCCAGTGGAAGCACAGGCAGTCATGGTCCCACAAGCCAGGCAGAATGACACCAGGTGTCCTGTGCAGCTGCTGGGGGAAGGAGTAGCTTGGGGAGGAGCTGTGGATTTCCCTGCCTGGCCTTCATTGGCTGTCTTCTCTCCCAGGTATTACTTAAACAGGGGCTGGGGCCCCCTTGGGCGTCAGCCCTTGGGCGACATCCAAAGGGTGTCGCCCGTTAGCTGGGCCCGTTAGGCTGGGGACGAAGTGCAGTGCCCCACCTCCTGGTCGGACTGGGAAGGAGTGTTCGTCGAGGTGTGAGTGCTCTCACCTGTATGCTGCCTGGCCCCATACTGTAAGCACTGCGCCTGTCTGCGGCTGTAACATCTGTACCATCTGCACCCCTTGAGCGCCCCTAGAGAGATCGAGAGGGACTACCGCCGACCAGGAATTCTGTTCTGTTCGGTCTTTTCCTTGAGCTCCAGAGCGGCGATCCAGTGTCGGCGTTTCTCTAGTCACCTATCTGAGTCAGCTGTGTCGGAGGCGGGGTCACTAGGGCGATATATATTATGACGAGGAAAAGAGAGCGCCAAGATCCAGTCAAACCCGTTGACCAACCAAGCCCCAAACAAAAGAGTTCCCCCAAGATGTCCCGGAAGAGAGCTCGCCCGGTGGCAGCTGATTTGCCAGACCAGACTTTGGCGTCAAAACAACTGAAGCTGGACCATTTCTTTTTTACCCCCCCCTGGGGTCCCCCCTTTGGCCGTATCGCCAGATGAGGATGGAAATGTCGATTCACCAGGCGGGTCTGGTACTTTTGTGGACTCTTTAAATCTGGCCCAGGCCTCTCCTATCGCTGGTTCCATTGACTCTTTACCAATGGTGGACATTAGCACTTATGATTTATTCCTCAAACAAAGTACCAGGTCTGGGGACCTATTACAGTTAATTTCTACTCAGTTGGAGGGTATAAATAAGTCCTTGGGGCTGCAGAGGGATCTTTTAAGTAGACTTGTTGAAATAGTTGAGGGTAGGGGTGCGGGCCTTTTGGGAACTAGACAGGCAGAGGCTGGGCCTTGTCCTTGTCCTAAGCCAGATTCCCTGGTTGCTTCATCTCAAACTGCTGCTCCAGGGGTGGGTGTTAGGAGGGTTCTAGCTAATAAAGCCCAGTATTGTCTTGCCCCCTGTAATCCCCCTTTTAAGGTAAACAATTTTGCTGTGGCCCTTAGGATTTTGCCCAATGTGGATGGGTTCCTTCCATTCTGGGCTTCGAAGGCGGCCATTCAATCCCATTTAAATTTTTTGCTGCAGTTCTACCTGCCATTGTGGCAGATAGTATCCTTTCAGTTGCTTCCGGTTCGGGATAGGTCTTACAGACTGGTGGTAGTGTTCAGATCTTCAGTTTGGGTCAGAAGAATTTTGGCCTCAGCGGTGGTTTTAAACCCCTGGGGGATTTGGGCCAGTGAGGTCTTCTTTTCAGATGGCATTAGGCCTTTATTGCCTCCTACGGGAGCTTTGGGGATTCCCCAGGTCTCTGTAAATAGACAAAGGGTTCCGAGCGTTGGATCTCGGCCTGCTTCGCAGGCGGGGATCAAATTCCTGGTGTGGGAACGGATCTATGCTCCCCTTCTATGCCCATTGGACAGCGACTCTTGGATATAGCAAATGGGGGTTGCCCCCAGGAAGGAGCAGGACTTGTATCTAGGCCCTCGCAAACACTGTCAGAAGACAGGGTTAAAGAGGCATTGACATCTGCCTCTCAGTTTAAGGATACCACCAGGGTCCAGTCTTTATTGGGGGTTGAACAGGCAGAAAAGTGCTCCCCGTTGGAGGAGGCAGTTCCCGTTTTAGCCAGGTTAGATTTGACAGGTACTCGGCCGGGCACTACCTCCCAGACTTCCCCAAATTTAGTGGGGTTACGGGAATCTATTCGTAATCTTATTCAGGGTATAAACCCCATTAATAATGGTACCCTGTGGTCAAGGCCTCTGGGGAAGAGTTGAAAGGGGGAGGGCCCTTTACCAGTGAATGTGGCCATCTGTTCTTGGAACGTTGCCGGTTGGAGGGCCCGGGATAAGGATGGTTTATTTTATTCCCGCTTTGATAATTTTCAGATTGTCTTACTCCAGGAAACCTGGATGAAGGATCCAGTTGAATTGCAGGGATTTCTCTCCTTTTCCGTCCCGGCAACAGCTATCTTTGCCAAGGGGCGGCCTCGGGGGGGAGTGTCATGCCTTATATCAACTGACCCAAGACTGCAGGTGTTGGGTAACTTTGAGTGCCCTCCCTTTGCGGTGGGTGTGGCCTTAAAGTGGGGTGATCTCCAGCTTGTGGTGATTTCGGTTTATGTGCCCCCTATAAACTCATTTGGTCCCAGTAAGTCCCCATGGGACCGGTTGGATAAAATGCTTATGGAGATCCGTGACTTGTATCCCCAGGCAGGGATTATTCTCGCCGGGGATCTCAATGCACGGGTTGGCCCAAATGATGTGGCGCTGGGGGAGGCTAGTAATTTGGGTGTCCGCCCCCTACCCTCGGGCCTTCTTCCCAGGAGCTCCAGGGATTTTGTCATTAACCAAGCTGGACTGTCTTTGGCCCACCTTTTGGTGAGTTTTAATTTGTTTATCCTAAATGGCTCTACGTCAGGGGACCAAGTGGGGGAGTTTACTTTTGTGGCACACCAGGGGGCTAGTGTGGTGGATTTAGCCATGATTTCCCCATGCATTATTCCATGTTTAAGTAATTTTTGCGTTGAGTTTGCCCCCTATGGGGACCATTTTCCAATCTCCTTGGAGTTAGTGCCGGGTGCCTGTCTCTCGGGTCCCGTCACACCGATTACCCCCAGAGGGGAGGGAGAGGTTAGGGTCAGGGTGGCATGGTCTCTGGACCTTTCAGAAGCTGTCTTGGCTGTTTTGGTCGGTCCTTTTTGCTGTGGTCTGAGAAATGGGATTTTGTTGGGCCATTGTCATCAGGAGGCTATAGCTGCCTTCAGTGAGATCGTGGGCCAGCTGGTATCTATTCTTTCGAAGCCTAGCGATAGAAGGAAGACGGCTGGCAGGATTCAGGGCCAACGTCAGAGCTGGTTTGATGCAGACTGCAGGCTAGCTAAATTTAAACTAAGAACCTGCTATTTCTCTTTGGTAGCAAGTTGGTCTCAGGCCTCTCAGGTGAATTATGTTTTGCTACGCCACCAGTATAAAGTGCTGTTGCGCTCTAAGAAGGCCTCATATCGGGAGACTCTGTGGGGGCGGTTGGTGGCAGCTGCCAAGGATGGCCAATCTAAGATTTTTTGGGGTATTGTAAATGGGGCTCTTAGATCTGATAGGCAGGAGATGAGGTGTGTTGTTCCTCCCAGTTCCTGGGAACCCTATTATCGATCCATTTTTCCAACACCACAGGGTGTGGATGAGACTTTTAGTTTCCCCTCTGACCTTCCCGAATGGGAACCAGTTTCTCCTGAATCTGTTGCCTCAATGATAGCCTCCTTGAAGCCCAACAAGGCCCCAGGCTCGGATTTTATACCCGCGGAACTGCTGAAAGTGCACGTCACTTGGTGGGCTGCCTTGTTGGCAGCACTTTTCTCGCATATAAATGCTTGTGGTCTTATGCCAAGGGGATGGGGTGATGCAATAATAGTCCCCATTTATAAGGGTGGCTCCCGGTTCCATCCAGCAAATTACAGGCCAATCAGCCTTTTGAGCACTATAGCTAAGCTCTATGGCAAGCAGCTGTTAGGACGTTTAGAGAACTGGCTGTCAGAGGCATCTTTTATATACCCAGAGCAGATTGGGTTTCAGGCCCAGAGATCTACGGTCGAGCACTGTCTGACTCTGGGGTATTTGGCCGAAAAATATACGAGAGGCCACCAGAGGTTATTTTGTGCCTTTGTGGACTTTAGAGGGGCTTTTGATTCGGTGGACAGAAAGCTCCTTTGGGGAAAACTAAGGAAGTCCTCGATCGACAGAAGGCTTCTGGCTTTGTTGGAAGCCGTCCATAGCGATTCTACCCTGGCAGTACGTCTGGATCAGTATGGTGCTTTGTCTAACCGGTTCGGTATAGCCTCTGGGGTTAGACAGGGATGTGTGCTGGCCCCGACTCTTTTCAAGATATTTTTAAATGACTTGGTCCCCTTGATGTCTGCCTCCCGCTTGTTCCCCCCAAAACTGGACTCGCATTCGGTTGGCATACTATTATATGCCGACGATGCGGCAATCTTATCTCAAACTAGGGTTGGCCTCCAGAGACAGCTTAATTTGCTGGCGGCCTATTGTCTCCAAAATAGGCTTCAAATAAATCACTCCAAAACCAAGGTTCTGGTGTTTGGCCGAGCCAGGAAAAGGTTCACCTGGGATATTGATAAAGTCCAGATTGAGCAGGTGGGGAGTTACAAGTATTTGGGGATTAGGTTTCAGGCTTCTTTGGGATGGAATTTACATTTTGCAGTGATTGGAGCCAAGGTCCGTGGGTGTATCTCTATGATACAACGTTTTTTCCACAAAAGGGAGGGTGGGTTTTTTGCCCCAGCATGCCAGGTCTTAGAGGCTAAACCCAAGGCTCAACTGTTATATGGGGCCGCCATTTGGGCTATCCATCGCTCATTTGACTTGGCCAATTTCCAATCAAGGTTTTTTCGTTTCCTTCTAAGGGTTCCGAATGGAGTCCCCGCTGCGGCCATTCGTTTGGAACTGGGGCAAATATCTTGGGACATTTATCCATGGTTCCAGGCGATAAGCCTGTGGATCGCCATTCAACATGCCCCTCCGGGGAGTCTACTGGCCTTTCTGAATTTAGATTCATACGTGAGTTCCTGGGAGGGCTTGGTCCGCGCCAAGATATCCTCCCTGGGCCTTGAGGTAGCGGCTCTACTCTCCAGGGAACTGAGGTCCGCTAAGGCCTTAGTTCGGGAAAGACTTATTGATATTAGTAGACAGGAAGATTGTGCAGCAGTGTCAGCGTGTTCCTTTCTGTCTGACTACGTCCCCCCTACATTGGGTCCTGGAGTTCCTGCTAATTATTTGCTGGCCAAGATTTCCTTTAGGAAATTGTGGCTGTTTCTATGTGCTCGGCTAAATGTCCTCCCTACGCGGCTGCTGGAGGGGCGCTATAGTGGTACCCCCCGGCATTTAAGACTTTGCCCTTTTGACAATCAGGAGATTGAGGGCACAGGGCACATTTTTTGCTTTTGTCATTTGTATGACTCTCAGAGGGACCTGTGGCTGGCAATTTTTCTAGATCGTCTGCCTGGGCGCACCTCGGATGAATTGACGCGCTTCCTTTTGGCGGATGTTGTCAACCCAGTGACCCAGGCAGTTATGTCCTTTCTGGTTTGTGCCTTTAATGCACGCCAGAAATTCCTCTCTTTTCAAGCACAATAGGTATCTGGCGTTGCTTGCATTTATTGAGAGTACTGTTTGTCTAATTTGGGGTGGCCATGTGATTGTTGGGCTGTTATGGGTTGTTATGAGTAAATCCAAACAATGTTTCCTTGTGTTTTTAAAGTTTTATTGTATTTTAAGTTAATTCCCAGCCTTGTTGGGGAGGTATTTTTTTTGGTGGTGGGCTGGTCCCCCATATTTTGCTTTCCCCTTTTATATCAGGGCTGTTTTATGTTGTTATGCCTATTGTCTGTGTATGCTGTATGTGTTTGTTTATGTGGACAATGACCAATGGTTACGTCCTGAAATAAAAATAAATTTGAATGACACCATGGACAGGGGGCCCTGCAATCCCTGGAGGGGTGGGAAGGGAACCGGGGGAGCCCCAAAGCCAAGCGATAAGGCCACGGGCCGCAACAAGACATGACAACAGAGTGAGGTGTGGGGTGTGGACCCAGCACAGCTTCAGGAACCGAGCACACAGACAGAACAGCTGACACACTAATCAGGCCTACAAGGACACAATGTTGCCAACACAGAGAGGTGGGAGGTGATGACATCGGAATGCAACTGCAGGCAGCACGTCTGGGCGCATGCTGGTCTGTGCGCCAGACCCCGGACAGGGACAGCAGGAGTGCTCAATGGGCCACCCCCCAGTCCCATTCCACCTCCCTGTAGGAGGAGGTCAGGCCCACCAGGAGTGGGCTGTCTTGGGCCGACACAGGTGCCCCCACCCGGTCGCTGGGTCGTGATCCAGGGGTGGGGTACCATGTTCCCCAGCCTATAACAGGGTCGGCTGCACCCCACCCAGGGCAGCCAGAACCATGGAGCGGGACAGGTTGGGCACCTGAGGGATGCACCTAGTGCTCTGTGCTGAATGGTACTGCTCTCACACCGATCAACTGTGCATCCTGACCACAGAGGGGCACCTGGGCACCCGCCTGCAGGTTTGCGTGGCCTGGTGTGCTGCACAGGCCCAGAAAGCCCACCATGGCAGCAGGCACTCCCTGGCCTGGCTCAGGACTCAGTGGTTGGCTGAGGCAGACCGGTGGGCCCTGATCCATAGCCAGATCAGGGCCACTGTGCTCCATGAGGTGACCGGGCACCTCCAATGGCATAGGGAGACCATGCGGCATGCCGCCCTGCTCGCAATGCTCATTGCCCAGCGGGTTTGGGTCACAGAGCGGGCGCGGGGGTGGTGGTCTCGGGTACTGGCTAAGTGGGACGAGGCCACCTGGAGGGTACACGTTCAAATGGACAAGCTCACCCTACTGTGCCTTGCAGAGCTGCTGATGCCCTGGCTGGAGCGGCAGCACACCCCCATGAGGACCCCCATCCCCATGGTCCAGCAAGAGGCCATCAGGGTCTGGGCCCTCGCAATGCCCGACTCCTGCCAGTCCGTCTCCCAGCACTTCAGTGTTGGGGTGAGCACCATAGCCTGTATCCTCCAGGATGTATGTGTTGCTGTGGAGGACTTGCTCCTGGACCGGGTGATCCAACTGGTGGATCAGGCAGCCATGATGGCTGGCTTCATGGCTGGAGGGTTCCCCAACTGCATGGGCGCCATGGACAGCACCCTCATAGAGATCCTGCACCCCTCAGCTGGGGAGGCCACGGAGTATGTTAATAGGCATGGTTACCACTCCCTGCAGCTGCAGGCTGTCATGGACCACTGGGGGCAGTTCATTGACATCTTCATGGGCAACTCTGGGCACAGCCATGATGCCCGGATCATGACCATCTCCCCCTTCTATGCCCGGATGTACCACGGGGACCTTGCAGATATGGGGATGATCTGGATCAAGGGGGAGCTCATGCCCCCCTGTATCCTGGAGGACCCAGCCTATCCCCTCACCCAGTGGCTGATGAAGGTGTTCCCGGTCACCAGGACCCCGGTGCAGGCGCTGTACAATTCCCACCTGTGTGCAAGCCGTACCGTGGTCGAGCCGGTCTTCGGAGCTCTCAAGCAGCGCTAGAGGAGCTTCACTGGCCGGCTGGACTACACGGTGGAGACCTCAGCCCTGGTGATAGGTGCCTGCTGTGTGATGCACAACCTGTGCAAGACCGAGGGGGCAGTCCTGGAATTCCCCATGCCTCCTCGCCCTCCCAGACCAGTGCCTCTGTACGTGAACATGGACAACCCCTGGGAGTACTGTTATGCCAATTACATCCGCACCACCCTGGCCAGGCATATCAGCCGGGAGGCCCAGGCGTGAGGGCACTCAAACCCGACCCCACCACCCTGGGGCCCCCGGCTGCTCCCTGGGAGGTCCCCTCTGCAGCCAATGGCCAGCCCACATCCCAGGGCTCATGAATGGACCACAGGAGGCAGTAGTGCTGCCCACCCATTTATTCATCCACCCAAGTACATGTGCCCCCACCACCACCACCCACCACACTGTTGCGGTTTCCCCCACCCTCAGACCACCCTATCCCATCCCCCCATCCCCTGAATCTCCAAGGCCACNTGTGTGATGCACAACCTGTGCAAGACCGAGGGGGCAGTCCCCTCTGCAGCCAATGGCCAGCCCACATCCCAGGGCTCATGAATGGACCACAGGAGGCAGTAGTGCTGCCCACCCATTTATTCATCCACCCAAGTACATGTGCCCCCACCACCACCACCCACCACACTGTTGCGGTTTCCCCCACCCTCAGACCACCCTATCCCATCCCCCCATCCCCTGAATCTCCAAGGCCACCCCCTTGGCTGGCCTGAGGGTGCTGCAGAGCTCTGGGAGCTCCCCTCCCCCCCACTTTCAGTGTCCCCAATGGTGTCCTGGGAGGCCTAGGTGTCCTGAGGGGCCGGCAGTGGTGGGAGGGAGGGATGAAGGGAGGAACCGGGAATGGAGGACCCCCCTGGGAGGCTGCTCCCTCCGGAGGCCTACAGGGACCAGGAGGCAGATGCGCGGCCCCAGCTGGCTATGAAGTGCCAGCAGGTGTGATGCCCCCTGCTCCTACCTCCCATGCACCCCTTCTGCCTTAACTCCAACTTCTGAGGGTCAGGCCCAAAGACTAGTAATAGATAGCTACATTTCCTTTCTCATTTAAAATGTTTGTTTTTTGTTTTATAATGTTGTTGTTCTTGTTGTTGCGAGCATCCACGGGTGGGTGCGGAGGAGTAGGCTGGTGGGGGGGCAGGCTTGCAGGCGGGTGCCAGTGGCCACTGGCCAGTCAGGCATGAGCAGCGGCAGCACCCAGAATGGAATGACAGGCCCCTGTGACCGGAATGATGGTCCCAGAATCTTGTTGATGGTTCCTCGGATGGGCGAACATGACGGATTCAGGTACAGTGGAATGACAGCCTAAAGTCTATGGGAGTTGAATGATGTCCCTAGAATTAGTGCATGGTTGGGCACACTTCATTCAATTGTGTGATAGGTAGGTAAGTAGGTATAGGAACGCACACAGGCAGGCAGATAATACATTCCACGTTTTTGTTATATTCCACCTCATTCTGGTAGGTTTGCTGCTGCTGGATGTGGGCATTGGGCACAGATGGGAGTTCTTCCTGGTTATGGCAGGTGGCAGTTTGAGATGGCCTCCCCTCCATCCCATCTCTCTTGTTCTAGCAGGGAGCCTCTCTCTCCACACCCCTCTCTCTCTGGCCATATAGTGCAGGTGACAGCATGAGTGGGATCATGTCTGTCTCATCTTCTAGCAGTGGGGAGACTTTCTCTCTCTTATTTCTCTCTCTCTCTCTCTCTCTCTCTTGGCAGCAACCTTGGCGGGCAATCAGGCACCTTGGCATGAGAGGAAGGAAGACAGGCTGGGCAGGCTTTGAGCTTGAATGCAACCTGGGGTAAAGAACCATTGGCACAGACAGCATATAGGCCTGGGGGCCATTGGCAACAGCAGACTTTGGTTGTCAGGGTACAGAACCCTTGTCACAGACAGCATATAGGCCTGGGGGCCATTGGCAGCAGCAGACATTGGTTGCCAGGGTACAGAACCCTTGGCACAGACAGCATATAGGCCTGGGGGCCATTGGCAGCAGCAGACATTGGGTTGCCAGGGTACAGAAACCTTGGCACAGACAGCATTTAGGCCTGGGGGCCATTGGCACTAGCAGCAGCAGACATTGGTTGCCAGGGTACAGAACCCTTGGCACAGACAGCATATTGACCTAGGGGCCATTGGCACTAGCAGCAGCAGACAGTGGGTTGCCAGGGTACAGAAACCTTGGCACAGACAGCATTTAGGCCTGGGGGCCATTGGCACTAACAGCAGACATTGGTTGCCAGGGTACAGAACCCTTGGCACAGACAGCATATTGGCACTAGCAGCCGCAGACATTGGTTGCCAGGGCAGGCAGGCAGGAGGCATGGCATGAGCGGGAGTCAGGCAGACTGAGGAAGGGTTTGAGCTCTGCAACCTGGGAGGGCAGGCAGGCAGGCAGCGTGGCATAAGAGGCAGTAGGGCAGGTGGACTTGGCAGGCTTTGAGCTAGGCAACCTGAGTGGGCAGACAGGCACTTGTAATTCAGTTTTACTTTCTTTGTCATGTATTATATTATATATATATATTACATATTATATTTTATTGCGCTTCTATGACTATGGCTGTTGGCTACGCCTAATAAATTATATTTGATTTGATTTGACAAGCACCTTGGCATGGGAGGCAGGAAGGTGGACTGAGGCATGCTTTGAGCTTGACAGAAAGCTGAGCAGGCAGACAGGCAGAGTGGCATGAGAGGCAGTAGGGCAGGCAGGCTGGGACATTGGGAGCAGGGCACTCAGATAGGCTAGCAAAGACTGTGCAGCATGAGAGAGCGAGAGCCAGTCAGTGTCACATTGGTGGGCTGAGATCATGTAGCCATAGACCGGCTGGCAGGCTTACTGTTTCCCAATGCCACCCTGTGTCATGAGGTCAGTCAGATAAGGCGGCCAAGACCAACTCGTATGAGGGGTGTGTGGCAGGGGGGCACCTGGGAGGGAGGGACAGCACCTCAGCAGCACAGTAGCCCTAGCCCAGATTGAGGAGGAGGAGCCCCATCCCATGGGATGGCGTGTGCCACTACACCATCAATCCTTGTCCAGGGGCAGCTTGGAAATCCCAGGAGCAGAAGGTTCACCTTCAGGAACAGCAACTCCTGCTCCACCAACTTGGTTCCCAGTCTCATGAGGTGCAGGGAGCAGATGTCCCCCGCCATTGAGAACACCCACTCACTGGGGACACTGGTTGGTGGGTAGGACAAGAGACCCTTGGCCACTTTCGACAGGGCCCGCCACATGTTGGCCTTGCCAGCCCAGTAGACCAAGGGATCGCTTCTGGGATCAATACATGGCTCCTCCTCCAGGTAGGTTTCCACTGCTGTTGAGGCGCCATCGTACTCCCTCTCGTAGCTCTGCCTGGAAACCACCTCCACCACTGCCCTCAGCCACGCTGCTTCCCCTATTGTTGTGGGGGACCCCATGCTTCCCAGACTAGTGGCCTGCACGTAGGCTGAGCTGCTTCTGCTGCTTCTGGCAACAGGGGTGCTGATGCTGCTACCACTAGGACTGGGGGCAGGGATAGACTCACCTGGCTGAGAGGGGTAGCTTCTCCCACTCCCACCATCCACATGGGTGTCCTGCTGCATAGCCTTCTCTACCTGCCGGACCCTCTCCACCAGCACATCCTTCCAGAGGGCATAGAGCACTGTCTGGCATGCCATGCTGCCCTTGAACCTGGGGTTCAGCATTGTTGCCAGGACATATTGCTCCTGCTGCAGGAGCATGTCAAAATGCACCTCCAGCCCTGACTTCAGCTTCCACACCAGGTCAAGCACCTCACTGGACAGCTTCCTGCTTGGAGGGCCACAATCCTGCCCCCTGATAATCTCGTCCAGCCTCCTCTGGAGACTCTGGACCAGAGGGGTCACCTGGCTGAGGGTGGCAGTGGAGCTGATTATGGTCTCCATTACAACCAGGAACGGTCTCAGGATGAAGACCGTTTGAGCCAGGAGCTCCCATTCCACTCCATTAAACCCTTCCGATGCCCTGAAGTCCATCTCCAGTTGCACCTGATGCAAGGCAGCTTTCTGCTCAAGAAGCCACTCTAGCATCAGGAAGGTGGGATTCCACCTGGTGGTCACATCCTGGACCAGCTGGTGCCCTGGGGAGCCTTGCTTGACCTGCTTCTCCCAGAGGAGGTCGCTGCCCTTCACGCTCTGGGTGAAGAACCCCACCAGCTTCCTCCCCCACTCTATCAGGGATCTAAGGGTGCCTTCCCCAATCCCAGAGCGTCCCTGACCACCAGGTGAAGGGTGTGTGCAGCGTAAGGGATTCTGGTGAAGCCCCCCTCACTGACTGCCTTTAATACATTTGTGGCATTGTCTGTCACTACACACCCCTTGGTGAAGGCCGCGCCTGGCATAACCCACTCCCTCACCATGGTGGACAGGGCTGCTTTAATGTACCTGGTGGTGTGGGGGCTTCCCATGACTTGTGCCTGAATCAGGGTCCACCTATACCCTGCTTCTGGACCCCTCCTGCCACTGCCAAATGCTACCTCTGGGTCCTGCCACCAGTGTACAGTCACTGCCAGGTAGGCATGCTGTGAATTCCTACTTGACCACAGGTCTGTTGTAAAGTGGATGGTGCCCCCCCCAAGCCACTGTCAGCTGCTCCCTCACCCGCTCGTTCAAAGCCCTGTAAAGTTCTGGCACCGCAGTCCAACTGAGGGTGGTGTGGGAGCGAAGCTTAAACTGGCGGGCCAGGAACCCAATCAGCCGCTGGAAGCCCGTGTCCTCTACAATTGAGAAGGGCTGCCCATCCAGTACAATCATTTTGGGCAACAGGCGTGTGGCTTTCTCTTGAATGTCACGCAGCCCTACTGCTGATGGCCTTGGCAGCTGCCCCTATCCCAGCTCCTCCATGGTGGACTGATGCTGCTGGCAAGGCTCCTGCTGCTGTTCTCCCCACACACACACCCGCTCCTGCTGGTAGAGGCAGCAGTTCATGCAGAACACTTGCCCACTGAAGGAGCCGGGTGACTGGCCGCTGCTGCACTCGGGAACCCTCTGGTATCCACTTCCCCTGCCTTCCCACTTAGCAGCAGAGCACTGTGGCATGACTTCAGGTGCCTTGCCATTGCAGTTGTCACAAGGTTGGCGAACAGCTGCCCACGCTTCACCAGCTTATTGCACAAAGTTCACTGCACTTCTCTCGGATCATCTGCCCACACCAGCTTAAAATGTTCCCAGATGGAGGATTTTTTGCCCCCTCCTGCCTTCTGGCCTGCCCCGGTTGATGCACTGCTGCCAGCACTGCTGGGAGGGGCAAAACTTGGTGGTGGTGATGATGACACAGTTCTGGGAGGAGGGAAAGCCATCGCCTTAGATCCAGACATCTCTGTGGCACTACTGTCTGCCTCTGACTCACTGTCCATGATCACGGTGATGTCCAGTGAAGGGGAGTACTAGGACTATGGGGCTAGATTGCCTGTGCCCGCCATGCTGCTGGCACTCTCCCTGTGCCCCCCTCTATAGCCACTACTGCTGCTGCTGCTGCTACTCCTCCTCTCCCCGGGGATCGGGCCCTGCATCTAGCAGCCAGGGTGGGATCCACCAGGTCTGGACTGCTGGGGATCGCCTCCACAATGGGGGGCATTGATGGCCCTGGAGGAACATCGGAATCAGCAGCAACTGCT
Source organism: Sphenodon punctatus (assembly GCA_003113815.1). Lineage (NCBI taxonomy): Eukaryota > Metazoa > Chordata > Lepidosauria > Sphenodontia > Sphenodontidae > Sphenodon > Sphenodon punctatus. Next base: position 2,387,729 of record QEPC01000715.1, read on the forward strand.
CCTGTAGCCTCAGCAGAGACCGCCGCAGACTCATGTACTGCAGACGTTCCAGTGCCCTGCATGGCAGTGGAGGACACTGTGTGAGGGTTTATAGGGGAAGTGGGGAAGGGAGGCCCACAGACCTGGTATCGCACTCGCTCTAACCCCCTCATGGGACTCCTGCACAGTAGGAGGTTCACACTCTTCTGTGAAAGGAATACCCTCAGGTTGACGGTTGGCCCTATTGGTTCCCAAGGGAACAAGGCCGTCTCATCATTGGGGTGGAATCAGTACAAGTGTGAACAGCCTTCTGCCCTATTGCAGGGGGACAAGGTCCCTGCCCGTAAACACACACCCCACCCACACCATGCAAGAATGGGTTACACCACGTGAGGATCCTGTGTGGGGCTAGGGGAAGCACCGTTGCAAGGGGACCAAGGGGTTTAGGTTGTTGCCAGATGGGGAAGGGAAGAAGGGAAGGGTTCTGCTGGAGACAGACAGGGGGGTGCACTGCACCCACAACACCTCACTCCCCACCCTACACACACTCACCGCACACACTCCACTCGCTCTCCTCTCACTCTCCTTCCACACACCGTTCGCTAGATACACACTCCGTCACACTGGTCTGCGCTCCGCTCTCCACACCACTCTCCAGGGGCCAGCTTCACAG
>QEPC01000715.1:2390028-2412364 GCA_003113815.1 Sphenodon punctatus
CTGGATAGTATCGGCTTCCTAGACCCTTTTCAATCTGGGTTCCACCTCGGCTATGGCACCGAGACGGCGTTGGTGGACTTGGTAGACGACCTCCGCCGGGAGATGGACGCAGGATGTTCAACATTTCTCATCCTGCTAGATCTCTTGGCCGCTTTTGACACCGTGGACCATGGGCTGCTGCTGAGACGACTGCGTGACCTGGGGGGTCTGGGTGGGACCGTTCCCTTGTTCCTGGTTCAGAGGCTGCAGCTGGTGCAGAATGTGGTGGCTCATCTTCTTACGGGGACGGGCCACCGGGAGCATATTACACCGGTGCTCCGAGCTCTGCACTGGCTGCCAATAGCGTGCCGAGCCAGGTTCAAGGTGTTGATGATGATCTATAAAGCCCTACATGGTCTCAGCCCCTCTTACCTTAGGGACCGCCTCACCCTTCACGCCCCAGAGCAGCTCCTGAGGTCCACCGGGGGTGCCTTCCTGGAGGTCCCCCGTGTTAAACAGGGGGCCACGATGGAGAGGGCATTCTTGGTGGTGGGGCCGTGGCTTTGGAACTCCCTTCCGGAGGAAGCTCGCCTGGCTCCTAGCCTATTAACATTCCGGCGTAGCTGTAAGACCTGGCTGTTCGCCCGGGCCTTTGGGAGGGAGGGATAGGGGAATGTTTTTAGTTCCCCCACCTAGTGATATTTATACTGTCTTTTGCCCTGTTTTTATATGATGGTGGCTTTTAAAAATGTTTTAGGATTTTATTGTGGATTTTAATGTGAGCTGCCCCGAGCTGCATGGCAGGAGGGGTGGGATAGAAGTTTATAAAATAAATAAATAAATAAATATAGCTGCTGCTGCTGCTGCTGCTACTCCTCTCCCTACTGCCATTGCCTGGGGGTCGGGCCCTGCCTCTAGCAGCCGGGGTGGGATCCACCAGCTCTGGACTGCTGGGGATCGCTTACACAATGGGGGACATTGGTGTCCCTGGAGGAACATCGGAAGCCGCAGCACCTGCTCCTGCAGCCACAGCAGCAGAAAAGACACCGCAGCCTCATGTACTTTAGGCATTCCAGTACATGAAACACAAAGAACACAGGGAGGGGTACAAAGCTGAAATGAAAATCAATCTAATAATAATCCTAATCTAAATAAATCCAAAACTTAAAACAGGGGAAGGGAATCAGGGATGGAATAAGAGGAAGAGGGAAAGGATTCAATGGAGGGGGAGGGAGGAAGGAAGATTGAACACAGGAAACACAAGGAGGGGTAAAACCAAAAAATAACACCTAAATCTATCTAATATAAACTATATAAATGATAATATGGAGGTAAATGGGTTGGATGGGTGAAATACGAGGAGGATGGCAATGGATTAGGAATAGGAAGGAACAAAAACTGCTGGCAGAGGGAACCTTCTGAAAAAGCCTGCTGTCAGGCATAGTGACTAGCTCAGAAGGTGTTGGGAAGGGGGGAGGGCAATGAGTTGTGTTACTTGCTGCACCCACCACACTGCAAGCCCCTTTGGCTCCATGCAGCCTAGCCCCCCTGTCCCCCATGTCCAATCGAAGACTGCAAAGCCAGTGGTCTGGAGAGAAAAGGGATGGTGATTGGGCAGACTGGGTGCTACTCCAAGCCTCTCCACCCCTGGTGCCTGGAAGTCTGTTTCTCAGCTGACTCCCCCTCCCTGTCATGTTTTGCCTTCCAGTGACACATTTTTGCCACCGGAACTCATCTGAACTCGATCCGAACCGACCAAACTCCAAACTTTCATACTTAGCCACACTTTACCACACTTAACCACCCCCACCCCACCCACCATGCCCTGGGGTCACAGCCACCATTACTTCTGTTCAGCGGCAGTCAGATGTTCACCATGCTTTGCCTCGAACCATGGTAGCAGTTACCACTTGTTGTGACCGTGGAAAATCACAGGGAACAGGTGGTGGTTAGTACTACCATGGTTTGGGGGAACGTGTGGTAAGGCGCACCATAATATCTGTTCGGGGTACCGGCCTACCCCAGAACAGGGTGGCAGCTATTATCCTGGATTGGGTCTAAGCGTGGTAGCATCACTTCTAAAAATACCTGTGGTTTCTGGGGAAGGGATCATGGCTTCTGGGAAAGGCTTGGACCCTGGCAATTAAGGTGGTGGTGGGTTTTTTTACAAATTAAGTACGAGCTGTAGAAGGTGTTAATGTGCCCTTTTTCCACTTCTAGCACAGTATTGAGGGGGGAGAAGAATCCAGGGGTTGAATCCAGAATTTGGAAAGGGACTAAAATGCATTCCTATTTCGTTGTTACAAAACTGTTCAACATCAGTAAAGAAGTGGATAAGAAAATTAAGGCCATTTTGTTTAGTGGAGTAACTTTGGAGTTTCATCAGCATATCTGAAATCAGAAATTCCCCTTAAATAAATAATGCAAAATGTTCAAAAATCAGTTCATCCCATAGTCTTCTGATATAATTTAATTGAGTGGGTTAATTAAAAACAAAGAGAACATTACTTTTTATTTGCAGCTTTGATGAGGTCTAAACTCCTGTAACTATATGAGAAATATACCCAAAATAATTAATCCTCTTTAACTTGTACCATATTGTATATTTTGAAGATAAAGTTTTTAATGTAATTTATTTTTTCCATTGTTATTCTATTTCTTTTCAACAAAAAAGAGGAGAAACTTGTAACCATTTCTGTGTGCTATTTTGAAACTTTAAAAAAAAATAGTTCTGTGGAATACTTGCTTTGTGAAATTAAAATCAGTAGCTCTGAATCTGTCAGCTCTGACTAATAACACAGTATGTATGTAGCCCAGTGAATTCACACTAAATTGACAATTTGACAAGTGTCACCACTGCTTACTCTGAAACCATGCAATTTCTGTAGGATTCAGTGGCTGTGAAGGGGAAATGTTACAGTTCTTAACAACTGTTTTCTTTCCAACATATTGGTGAAAGTAAAATTTATTTGTTCAAAACAATACTTTCTCATAAATTATGTTATAACCCTTTGCATCCTCTTTTCATTAAGTCTGAATGTCTTTTGGACATTCAATGTATTTGGAATTCAGTTCGACAGGAACTAGAGCTGAGACACTTGAACACATCTTAGTGGAAATTGTAGCATAGACATTTTCCAACTGGAGTGAACCTTCTAAGACTCAAATTCCAATTTTCAGTTGTCATATTGAGGATTTCTGTAATGCAGGAACTTGAGCTCCTCCATTAGAGCCCAATTCTGTGAAGATGTCTTTCCAAGAAACAACCCAAAGATGGTTATATATCTGAGTTATTTTACCCAGGAGTAAATTACCGCACTTTGTAGTAGTAAAATGATCATTCCACCTTCCCATATTCCTGATTGGAGTTCTGAAGGGAGGAACAGACACCCCCTGACCGACACCCACATACATAACTGAGTAAGCTAATTGACTGAATACTGTCTGCTAGGTCTCTAGTGTGATATTCCAGAGAAGAGTGATCATGCTAGGGATGAAATGGACATGCAGTTTCTCATTCATAGACATAATTTGTATATTTAGTCACATGAAAAACTATATCATTATCTTCACTATGTCTGTATACTCATTTTATTCATTAAGTTAGCTTTGGTTAATTGGTTTGTTCAGTGTTTAGTTTGTCATCTTGTTTATTTAGTAGCACTATTTCGTACTAACTAGTCCCACCAAATAAAGGAAATGACCAAAGTAAAATTGACAAGACAAATGTTTGGTTTCATAAATGAAGCGGGAAGTTAACATCGAGTCCTATTTGCTTTGTTTAAACTGACACCTAAATACCAAATTTCATGAATTCAGTATTCATTCTCAATATTAATATCAGCCCTAGCTTAGACTAACTAACTCAGGTCAAAGGTTTTTTTGTAGTTATTGTTTGAGGATGAAGGAAGAATAAGTAGAGCTCCTAAACAGTGGTGTTTCCTTACCTAGATTTATGCACAGTTGGAAGGAACAATGGTAGCCAGAGTCCTCCACCATTTTACCGCTTTATCTCCACCACAGAGGTAAAGCTGAGTAAGGCAACAGACCACACTGATGGGGAGGGGCAAGAGCTGCTCTACCAGCTTCTGCTATGAGAAGCTTCCAGAAAGTCCGCCTGCTGACACATGGGGGCATTCCAGTAGGAAGAAGAAGACCCAGCCAAAACAGATCCCCCTCTAGAAGACTACTTGTCTGATTGTGTGCAAATTACCCATGGATTACCATTCCATGGTGCAAAGGACATGGCACTTTACTATTTTTATCATTTATTTAGCACTTAAACATACAACTAAATAATTGATCCAGCAGACCCCTTCAGACCTCTCCCACATTGTCTTGAGACCAGGACTGCTGTGGGGAGACCATTCATATTTTACCTTGGTTACTTGTAAGCCTGTAGCCAGACTAACAGAAGGGGCCCCTATCAGGTCTGGAGATTGGGAGCAAGTTTAATATTTGTATCACATTCCATTAATGCAATGGATATTTCACTCTCTCATTAAGGGCGTTTTTAGAAACACACATTTTTATCTGGATTGTAGAGTCAAGATAAATGTTTTATATGTCCTGCAAACATCCTCATAGGGAGTTTAGACACTCCTCCCCCACACCCCTGACTGGAAGTCACCCAGATGCCATTGCAAACAGTAGCGACAGTGACTCCTGCCTGTTTTGAGAAGCGGATTTGGTAAGTCCTCTGAAATCGGGGACATACCAAGTCTGCTTCTCAAAACATGCAGGAGTCACTGGGTATTTTCAGACGTTACGAGATCACACTCAACCACAGACAATCCCCTGTGGTGGGGAATGGTCCCGTAAGGTCAGTTTGATCCCCACCAGATGTTCACCACAGTGAATGACCGGCGGGGATCAAAATAACCATGCTCTCCAGGATGGTCCAGGGACCATCTCCGAAAGCGTGGTCAAAGTGATTCCCGCCAGGAGTGAACACCCAGCAGGAATCACTTTGTGCCCCCAACAGACATGATATTACCATGCTCAACCATGATGGTATTCACTGTGGTTGAGAGTGGTAATGTCTCGTCTGGCCCCTCAACATGGCCCGGAATCGATGACCATGCTCGACGCTGATTTTGGGCCATGGTCAATACCCTGAGGGGCGCCCGCTTGTCTCCCAGAGGGCGGACAGTCTCGGAAGCATGGGGGGATGGGGCTGTGTGACCGCATGTTGCGCCGCGCAGCCCCACCCCCTTCCCGATTCCACGGCGGAATCTGCCAGCTCGTCTGTTGACAGGCCGGTCTGATTCCGCCGGGAAATCATTTGGGTGATTCCGTGATGGGGCCAATAGGGCCCCCATCACGTCTGAAATCACCCACTGGCGCAGCTGATTGCAACAGCACTCAGACAACTTTCACGAGGGGAGGGCTAAACTCCCCAAGTGAGAGTTTGCAGAAAAAATGTGAGTGTCTGAAATGCACTAAAATAAACATGTGTTTAACAAATCGGAAGATAAACAAAATGTGAAGTGGTCATGCCTCACTTTAATGCATAATACCTGCTTACTCCACTGGCTTCATCATATGCCTGTGCAGCAAACTGAGACTTTAATGGCCTTATTCAGACACAGACAGCTAATGAAAATGCAGTTAATTGCCATGCACTAAATCATATCCTGTGAAGTTTCAGGACAACCTCATTCATATGTCCGTAGACACCTTCATGTCAAACCCCTTTATTTTAGACAAGTTATGTGTTGCTTCTTAGCAATGAAGAGGAACGGACAAAGGGCGTTTTTAAACAAGACATATCCATGCATGGCCCTCCACCAACCATGCATCCAACTGCCAGTGTAAAGGTGGAGTGTGGGATGCGCACTCCTGCAACCCATGCAGCAGCCACTCATGGCCACGCATGGAGAATTGCTGAAAAATCAGGAGTGCATTGTGCAAGGTCAGCTGAATGTATTTAATTTAATTTAATTTAATTTAATTATTTATAAAAGCATTTAGTATCCCGCCCCTCCTGCTACAGGCAGCTCAGGGCGGCTACCAACAATATACATTCACAATTAAAATCATAAAATGATAAAAAAACAAATTAATGGACCCCCATCCCTCTTCGTCCCCCCACCAACCCCTACCCATCTCCCCCACCAAATGCCTGACTGAACAGCCAGGTCTTCCAACTTTTACAACAGGAGGGAAGGTCCAGGGCCAGATGCAACCCCTCCAGAAGGGAGTTCCACTGAGAACACTCTCCCCTGAGTGGCCCCCCGGAAGTCTTCCAAGGGACCACAAGAAGGGCATCCCCGATGACCGCAGGGGCTGGTCCAGTACCCGGGGGGTGAGACGGTCTTACAGATTGGCAGGACCCAGACCATTTAGGACTTAAAACCAACACCTTGAATCAGGCTCAGAAGACTATCGGCAGCCAGTGCAGAGAACGGAGCACTGGTGTGATGAGCTCCTGGTGGCCCAGTCCCACCAAGAGACAGGCCACCACATTCTGCACCAGCTGTAGCTTCCAGGCCGTCACCATGGGTAACCCCACATAGAGTGCGTTACCGTAGTCTAGAAGTGATGAAAGCATGGACGATGGTGACCAGGTCAGAGTCCAAAACGTGCAGCCTAAGTTGATGTACCAGATGTAATTGGCAAAAGGCACCCCGCACCACAGCCTCCGCCTGGGCATCCAGATGGACCTGCGCATCGAGGAGCAACCCCAGACTCTGTACCTGGGGAACCAATGGAGGACAGACCCCATCAATGATGGGGACCATTAACTCATTGCCTTCCCCACCAGCATCACCTCCATCTTGTACAGTGGCCCCATTCATGGATGGGGTAGCCATGCTCGGGGCCTCCCTTCTGAAGACCTCCCCATGCACTTCATGTGAGTGGGTGCCCCGCATTAATGCCACTCAGTAGCCACGGACCCCGCCCCTGCCTGCCTTCCTTGCTCATTTAAAAACAACGGAATTTTGACCGGGTTTCAAGGGGGAGGTCAATAATATCCCTGTATTATTGGACACATATGGCACAATTGAGACTTGGACAAATTCAGAACCAACTACTAAAAAAATGTCAAAGAAAATAATATTGCCAAAACTATAACCAATAAAATAATATGCAATGTCAATCTATAGAAGTCTATGGCAAAACTCCCATTGACTTTACTAGTGGAGGATTATCCTGACTCTGGGAAATTTGCAAAGGAATATTTCAAAATCTGACCTCTGAATTTATTTCACATTGGTGAATTTGAATTGGCCAAATTTGACTAATTCAATATTCATTACCACTGTAACAGTAACTCTGGAGCAAACACAAGCCATCTTGCTTTACCTTCTGTTTTTTCAGAGGTATAACTGTACCTATTTCCTCACTTATTGTGTGAACAAATGCTGGTTAAACCCCACCTAGAGTATTGTGTCCAGTTTTGGACATCTCATTTTAAGAAGGACATTGACAAATTGGAGCAGGTTCAAAGGAGGGCAACAAAAATGATATAGGTCTGGAAAGCAAGTCTTATGAGGAAAGCTTGAAGGAACTGGTTGTTTGTCTAGCAAAGAGGAGATTATAGGGAGACATGATAGCAGTCCTCAAATATCTCAAGGACTGCCCACCAAAAGAAGGCAGGTAACTGTTTTTCATTGCTACAGAGGACAGAACTAGAAATAATAGGCTCAAATCACAGAAAGGTTGATTTTGGATAGATATCAGGAGAAATTCCTAACAGTAAGAGTTGCTTGGCAATGGCACATGTTGCCTAGGGAGGTTGTAGGCTCTCTGGCCCTGGAGGCTTTCATAAAAAGGGGCTAGACATTAGACAGCAATCCACTGGGGATGCTGTAGCTGTTCTCATCCTGAATCCAAGCATGGGGTTGGACTAGATGATCCTCAAGGTGGCTTCCAACTCTGACATTCTATGCTTCTATGAAAGTAACTTAAATAAAGGTTATTGTTCTGTGGTAAGTAATTGTATAAAAGTTCAGCTTGCTTACAAAACTATTGGAGATTTCCCTGTTTAATAATTAGCATAAATCTCTCAGCTCACCCCCTCCAGAAGGGGAATGGACCAGCTAGGTTGGTCCGCCGTCAGAGGCTGATGGAACTGCAGTGGTTCCAGGAGGCTCTGAGGGAGTTAACCCTGGACCCTGACGGCCACTCTGCCGATGTGCTGGTCCAGCATTGGAACGCCTTGCTGGGGGAGGCCATCAACAGGGTGGCTCCGAGACGTCCTCTACCTCCATCTCATCACTGCAGGGTCTCTTGGTTTACCGAGGGGCTGCGGTGTATGAAACAGGTAGGCAGGAGACTAGAATGATGCTGGCATCAGAATCTCTCTGAATCTGACCAATTTCTCCATAGGATCCTTTGGCAGTCATATGTTGGGGCTGTGAGGAAAGCAAAGAAGGAATTCTTTGCTACCCTCATAGCATCTGCAAGGTCACGTCCAGTGGAGCTGTTCTGGGTGGTGAGGGGGCTGGTCAGTCCGGCCTCCCTCTGCCTGGGGACTTGTCCCAGGCCCGCTGTGAGGAGTTTGCCATCTACTTTGCAGACAAGATTGCTCAGATCCAGAGTAACTTCGCCACCAGGTTGGATGCAGTAGATGAGGAGCATGAGGTTATGGAGACGCCGTCTGGTCGATCTTTCTTGGAGGAGTTTCAGGAAGTGATGCCAGCTGATGCGGTGGATGTCCTGGGGTCTGTTTGAGCCACAAGTTGTGAACTGCCTCTCACAAGGTAATCACTGGCCCAGCAGACTGCAAGCAGGGGAAGCCTCTCCAGACACAGATACTAGGGGGGTGGGGAGTGTGACACCCTGGGCACCCCAAGCCACCCCCTCCTCTGTTGTCCCTGTGGGCCATGCCCCCTGCATACCCTGACAGCACCCCCCTCCAAGGCGTACAAAGGTGCCGAGGGTGAGGCCGAGAAGTGTGTAACCTATGGAACTAGATCCGTGCCTGTCCTGGCTGATGAAAGCCTCCAGGGAGACACTGGGGTTTGTCCTGGCGAGGGTGGTTAATGCGTCCCTTCGGCAGGGGAGACTGTCACCCAGTCTCAAGGAGGCTGTGGTGCACCCCCTGCTGAAGAAGCCTTTTCCGGATGTGGACGCACTCACCAGTTACCGTCCTGTCTCTAATCTTCCCTTTTTAGGGAAGGTCATTGAATGGGCAGTGGCTCTGCAGCTCCAGGCGCATCTGGACCATATCGATTTCCTCGACCTTTTTCAGTCTGGGTTCCACCCCGGCTATGGCACTGAGTTGGTGATGGTGGCTTTGGTAGGTGATTTTTGCCAGGAGATGGATGCAGAATGTTCCAAGTTCTTGATCCTGTTAGATCTTTCGACCGCTTTTGACATCGTGGACCATGGGCTGCTGCTGAGATGGCTGTGAGACCTGGGGGGCCTGGACAGGACTGTCCTTGGGTGGTTCCACTCATTCCTCTCGGGGAGAAGCCAGAGGGTGGTGCTGGGAGCTGAAACATCGAGTTCCCGGGCCTTGACCTGTGGCATTCCGCAGGGTTCGATCCTGTCTCCGCTTTTGTTTAATGTGTATATGCAGCCCCTGAGGGAGATCATGAGAGGGTTCATGGTGTGATGTCACCAATATGCTGATGATACTCAGCTGTACCTCTCATTTTCAACGGACCCAGGCCCTGCCATCTCATTGTTTTCCCAATGTTTGGAGGCCGTGGCAGATTGGATGTGGCAGAGCAGACTGAAGCTCAATCCTGATAAGACAGAGGTGATGGTGGTGGGTAGGGTGAGGGAGGTACCAGCTCCTCTGGGGGGCGGGGAGGGTCTGCCCTCCTGTAGCCCAACAGGTTCGGAGTCTGGGGGTGGTTTTGGATCCAGGCCTCCGTCTGGATCATCAGGTGGAGGCGGTGGCTAAAGCCACCTTCCACCAGCTGTATCTAGTACGGAGGCACTGCCCATACATTTTCGGGCCTGACCTGGCCACTCTTATTCACACCTTCATCACCTTGAGGCTAGACTACTGCAATGCGCTCTACGTGGGGCTTCCCTTGGTTCTGGTTCGGAGGCTGCAGTCGGTGCAGAATGCGGCGGCCCGTGTCCTCAAGGGGACGAGGTGGCGGGAGCATATAACACCTGTGTTCCGCACTCTGCACTGGCTTCCTATAGCATACTGAGTCAGATTCAAGGTGTTGGTGTTGATCTATAAAGCCATACATGGTCTGAGCCCCTCATACCTTGGGGACTGCCTCACCTTCCGCGCCTCAGGATGATCCCTGCGGTCTGCCGGGGGTGCCTTCTTGGAGGTCCCCTATGTTAAATGGGGGGCCACAATGGAGAGGGCATTCTCAGTGGCCGGGTCATGACTCTGGAACTCCCTCACAGAGGAAGCTCACCTGGCCATGGGTCTGATGGCATTTTGTCGAGCCTGTAAGACCTGGCTGTTTGCCTAGGCCCTCGGAGGGGAGGGTGGGAGGGTAGGATAGGTTGGGGGGATTTGGGGGAGGGGTTTATAGAAATGTTGGGGGGATTATTCTTTTAAATTATTTTTATCCTGTGATGTTTTTATGAGTTTTATTGTTGTTTTATCTGTTGTAAGCCACCCTGGGATGCCATGGGCATGAGGGGGGTGGCCAATAAATGTGAAGAAAGAAAGAAATAATTGTGGGAGCTAAGTACATGCCAAATAAGTAAGAAAATGAATGATTTAAATTTATCTTTCTTTAAGTAAGTAAAGTAAATTTATTTGTCACAACCATAATTTTGTACAAAAAATAAAATACAACCACATATAACATATATACAAACATATTAAATACACAAACTAACGTTCAATAAACACTAATCCAATCCTCAAGAAAAACAGCTAAAGAATTTTCCCCAGAGCCTTATGTCTACACATTGCAAGGGCATGCATCAAATTAGCAGCTTTTTTTCATTAAAGATTCCCGAGTATTTGCCAGGAGATAGTTGATCTTATATTCCATATCCCAATGGCCTTTGCCTATCAGTGGACATTTTTACACACACATTAAAGTTCCAGATTTTTCAATCTTCTGTGTTTACAAGTCCACAAGTAAGTTCCTGGATGCATTCTTCACACAAACACTGCCCTGAGGCAGCCTAAAGTAGCCGCAGCTGTAGATGCGAAAGGCTTCCATAGAAACCAAGTGACCACAGCTGCCTGGAGTAAAGCAGTTTACTAGGAGAACTTTTTACACACAAAAGTTCTGGGAGAAATTCGATGCAGAAGTTCAAAGATCCAGATGTTTAAGATCTGGGTGAGTGATTTAGACACAAAGAAAGTTCAGGATGTAACACCAAACTTCCAGGAGAAATATGTGTAAAAATACCCAATAAAGGATTGAGAAATTTAACTCGCACCTCAAGGGAGCAAGAGCATTTAAATAAATAATGTACTCTCATCCGATCCCTGCACACCCAGACACTCCACATCCCATTGTGGCTGGTGGGAGGCCGGTGCAAGACCCATTCCCTGCAAGTCCCCCCCTTCCCTCCCCCTCCCCTATCCAAGCCCTGAAAACCAAGCCGCTCCGCATCCCCCAAACCACTTCTTCCTCGCCGCCTTTCCCAATGCCTGCTAGTTGTGCCCTCCTCTGCAGACTGCTGCAGCTAACTTGATTGTAACCAAGCCAAGCACATGCACCTGAGACTTTGCAGTCTCCAGAATGTTTGTTTGTTTTATCCTTTGTCTCTCCCACTGTCTCTCTCTCTCTCCCCCTCCTTGTCTTTTAGATTGTAAGCCATAGGCAGGGACCGCATCTATTTCTATGTTCTGTAAAGCACCAGGTACACGACTGGTGCTATACAAATGTTAATAATAATAATAATAATAATAATAATAAATAATAAATAATCTTTAAGCTCTCCACTCCCACAGGAGCAAAGTCTCAAGTGAATTGGGGTTTGGTCGTATCTGCCCTCCAAAATGCTTGATGGCATTTGCTGAAAACAAACATTATGGCCCTTCGAATAGTAAAATAAATTTTTTTGCTAAGGTGAGGCTCAAAGCCATGGGACAGTTTAAATTTAAAATACCAAAGGGCAATTCTAACTCTGGCCAAATCTCCCAAATCAGTTTGTTTTGTAATATCATATAACCCAGACTTAATTAATGATTTCGCTTGATGATTAGAACTATTTGCCAAAGACTCAAATGCAAAGCCAGCATAATGCAGCATTTAATGCAATTTCTTGCACCACAAGAAAACTTGAGAACAAGTAAATTGCTCCAAGTAGCAAAGTTTAGGGAACCTGGAGTCAGGCATAGTTCTTAATCTCAACCAGTAAGAACCTATCTGAGCGGATATCTTTGAGCGTAAAGGTAGGATGCCTGTCTCGGCTCTCAACATACATGCTGGGGTGTACATTTCATTTTCATTTTTATAATAACAAAAACAAAAATCATGATTTTCATTTTTGTTATTGTAATAATGAAAATGACAAATAACAACAAAAACAAAAATGAAAATGAAATCTTGTTTTTGAAATAACAGGGAAGCACTGAAAAATGTATTTCCGGCTATACTTTTGTGTTGTTTTTCATTCAATTCTGATGAAATTTTGGGAGATTGTACCCGCAACAGAAGGCACTATGTGTACCAATTTTGAAAAGTTTGAATAAAGGGGACTGATTCTAGAAGCAATTGAATGTTGTGATTTTAAGAAAACCTCCATACACATTCCTGGCTACAACTTTTTTTAATCTTCCATTTAATATGCATGAAACCTGGAAAAAAAATATGTCCCTCCACTACTTTACCAATCCTGCCAAATTTCAGAAAGATTGGATAGAGTGTCCTGATGTTATAAGCTATTAACTTGAAAATTCATTTCCGGCTCTAATATTATTATATTCCATCCTGTTTAAAAGTAATTTGGCAGGCATTTATGACACCCCTTCTCTGTCATCTCTGTGAGATATGGAGGGCTGAGAAGGGACATCAATGTGAATGTTGAAGTCACCAAGGATGAGTGTGGGGGTATCATCGGAGAGGAAGAAAGTGAGTTTACAAGACATTTGACACTAATGTATCCCGCACCTTGTTTGTCATCTCTGCCAAACAGGACAATCTGATAAAGGGCCCCAATTGTATAAGCAATTGAAGTTGGCCACTTGAAGACCATTATTCAGATAAATAGCAGCACATGCAGTGTCAGTCAGCAGCAGGCACCCGGCATGGCAGGGGGAGGGAGGCTGTAGGAGGGAGGATGGTGAGCAACCCTACAGACTGACAGACACATTCATTCACTGGCCAATTCCTGCATGCTTCCAGCTTTACAGGACCAATCGGTGGTGGCATCGAGGCGGGCATAGGGGGCAGCCCCAAGGCAGACATAGAAGGGACATAACTAGGACTCTGGGGATAGCATCCCAGAAATCAGGAAACATAATTTACACATTCAGGCTGGCCAATTATCATCACAATCACATCCTGCAGAACTGAGAAAGAGGACATAAGAGAATCTCTATTGGCTCTTTCTAAACAGCTTACAACTTCCCAGTAACAAGTGGGGGAGAGAAGTTGGGATGGTCACAGCACAGAATGAGGATATTTGGTTGACATTTCTGCTGGCCAATTGCCATCACAAGCCAATCTTATACCACAATGACACGCAAGAGAATCCCTGGAATAGGCTCCTTCTCTGCATATGCTGTGCAGGCATATAAAATTGGGACCCTCTATCACAACTTTCTGCTATTTGGAAGAGATGACTCTGAGATTTGAGATACAGCCCTGCGAAATATCATACACACTGGTTGGACTACAAAGATGTTACAGTCAGACATACATGTATAAGTTAATTGCGTATACCACCATGACCCTATATCCAATAATTCCAAAAGCTGGCATATATATTAAAAATGGGGAGGGATATAAACCTGCCAGTGTTCATCCACATTAGATAGGAGAGAAAGAAGTTACAGCCAGGAATGTACATGCAGATTTTTGCAAAATAGCATAATTCAACTGCTTATAAAATCTGATTCCTTTATCCACTCCTTCTGGAATTTGGTACACCTAATGCCTTCTATATGGTGTACAACTATTCCAAGGTTCATCCAAATAGAATGAAAAACAAAAAAGGTACAGCCAGAAATGTGTTTTCCATTTAAACCAAATGGAAATCAAAAGAGAAAGCAAAAACAAAAACGAAATTTTGATATTTTTGAAAATGAAATTGACAGATTTAAATAATGAAAATGAAAAATGAAAACTAAAAATAACATGGATCCCTAGTCCACACCTCTAATACATGCAGGAATGCCACACAACACTCCTAAAATAGAGCACACAAACTTGTTCTGAAAAGATCTAATCCTACCAAAGTCACATTGCCCCACAATTCTGCTCCATACAATATCTGAGGGGAAAGCTTATATTCTAACAGCTTGAGTGCTGGTTCTATCAGTTTGCCCCCTTGTGTTTGCCAAAATGTATTACACCAAGAGATTGTGACGGTTGTAATTTAACATAATCCAAATGTTTCAACCAGTGACCCATGTAATAAAAAAATAAGTCCCAAATATTTATATTTGTCTACTTGCTTGAACAAACTATTATCGAGGTATCTTTTTTAAAAGAATTGCCATTACATTTACCTAACATGATAATTTAACATATCAAGGTGCCTTAAAACAATATTGGGATTAGAATTTTCTGGTCAGGAGAACTATTAAATTTCAGAGCTGCTCTCTGGTTTGTTTTTATTTAGGGCTGAAACAAGAATCCTGTGCATTCCAATGAGAACAGGAGAGATTCTCACAGCCTACAGCGAGGTCTTGCGAGATCCTGCCGAGAAGAAAACTGAGAATCTCACAAGATACACGAAAATCTCAGAAATGGCCACCACGGCCATTCTGCGCATACATGGCCTACTGGTGGCCATTTAGCGCATGCACGGGTTCTCAAGAATCTTGCGAGATTTTCAAAACCATAAGAAAAGCTCCGTGCATGTGCAAAATGGCCAATGAGTCACATGTGCCCAGAATGGCCGCAGTGGTCATTTTGTGCATGCATAGTTCTGGTTTCTGGCTGCACAATGGGTCAAGAATTGGCTGATTCTCAATCATTTCTCATTCTCTCAAATCTCAGTGAGAAGCCGATTCTTGCCCAGATTTGTGAGAAATGTGAGGACAAGTTTCAACCCTATTTATATAATACCAGCAATGTACCTGGCACTGAGCAATAATGATTAAAGCTCTAGGATGAACAAGAGAATATAGTGAGACAGAGATTAATACTTTCCTAATTTATACATGAGAAATAACACTGATTCTGTGAATTCATGGCTAAGAGGGGATTTGAACCCTGGTCTCAGGTCTAAGTCTAGCATCTTACCCACTAGGCTACGCTGACTCTTGTTATTACAAGGGATGTGCGAACGCGGTTCGGAAGTTCGGAGTTCGGACCGAACTCGGTGTGTTCAGACGACCGAACCCAAAACCGAATCCTAACACGAACTGACCAAACCGAACAAGATCCGAATGTTGAAATGACCGAACAGTTCAATCAGTTTGGATTGCGTTCGGGTGAGTTCGTGTAGCAAAAAAAGTGTCACTGGAAGGTCAAATGTGACAGGGAGGGGGAGTCAGCTGAGGAGCAGACTTCCAGGCACCAAGGATGGAGAGGCTTGGAGTGGCAGCCAGCCTGCTGAATCACCATCCCTTTTTGCCTCAAACCACTGGCTTCACAGTCTGTGATTGGCCATGGGCTAGGCTGCACAGAGCGAATGGGGCTTGCGCTGAGGTGGGCGCAGCAAGAAACAAAACTGATTGCCTCCCCCCTTCCCAACATCTTCTGAGCTAGTCACTGTTCCTGAACAGCAGGCGTTTCAGAAGGCTCCCTCTCCCAGCAGTTTTGTTCTCCTCAATCCATTGCCATCCTCCTCCTATTTCACCCATCCAACCCATTTACCTTCATATTTTCATTAATTTAGATTATATTAGATAGATTTAGCTGTTATTTTTATTTTTTACCCTTCCCTGTGTTCTCTTTCTCCCTACCGTCCATTTAATCCATTCCTTTCCCTTTCCCTCTCCCTCCATATTCCATTCCTTACTGCCTTCCCCTGTTTTTTGATTTATTAGAAAACCCTCCCTGTGTTGTTGTGACCTGTCTGTGTTCCCCCCATCCCTGCATAATATTGTATATTTATATAAAGAGATTATAGTAGTTATGTAGGAGTTAGTTATTAGTTAGTTAAGTTAACTTAGTTATAGTTTATAGACATCAGTGAATCAGTTTTAGAGTGTGTTTGCAGGACTAGGTGTTAGATATTCCATTATTTAGTTCCATTGGTTTTATAATTGTTAGATAGTTAATAGCAGTTAGATTTATAATATAGATATATAAAATATTAGATAAAACATTTTTTAAAAAATTTAAAAAATTGTTTTTATAAAATATTTGTGCATTCTTTTGGTGGAAGAAATGGAGAAGGGAGGTAGGAGAGGGCGAGGCCAGTCTGCTGCCTGAAAGCCAAGCAATGAGGCACGTGACAGAGCTGGCAGGGGGTGTGCCAGCAGAGTGCCAGCAGGCAGAAGCAGCAGCCCATCACCACGTCCCAAGTTGCTCAGGCCTGATTATGGGTCTTCCTCTCCCAGCACTAGTGGTACTAGTGCTCCCAGTGGCACTAGGGGCCACGGGGTTAGGCATCACCTTCTGGCAGTGTTCTCCACTGCCACGCAGGGCACTGTAATGTCTGCATTGCAGGTGGCTGAGGCTGTCTCATCTGCGGCTGCAGGTGCAGGCGACTCAGTGCCTGAAGCTCCTCAAGGGTCACCATTGTCCCCCGACTCCCCCATAATTATAGAGGCAATCCCCCAAAGTAGTCCAAGGCTGATGGATCTCACCCCGACTGCTAGAGGCAGGTCCCGATCCCCAAGCAATGGAAGAAGGGAGCGTAGCAGCAGCAGCAGCAGCAGCTATAGGGGGCAGGGGGAGAGTGCTGCTCAGAGTGTGAGCAGCATGGGGAGTCCAGCAGCCTCCTTCACTTTATTTGGGGATGGGGACAGTGATGCAGAGATTTCTGTGGACGAGGTCTCTGTATCTGGTGCTGCTGAGGTGATGGCTGTCCCTCAATGAGCTGTGTCACCAGTACTACCATGTCCTGCCCCTCCCAGGTTTGCGTCACCCGGTGCAGGCGGGAAGACAGGAGGGACTCAAAAATCATGGGTTGGGGAGCATTTTAATGTGCAGGCAGATGATCCACAGAAGGTGCAGTGCACTTTGTGCAATAAGGTGGTGAGGCGTGGGCAGGTGCTCACCAACCTGGGGACAACCGCCATGTCGAGGCACCTGAAATTGTTCCACAAGCGGGGGGTGGGGGGCCGGGTCAGTGGATCTTAGCATGTTTCCAACCCAAGCGGCTACTCATTTGCCTCCTTCATTGGGCAACTGTCCTGCTCCAACAGCTGCATCTAGCAGCAGGAGCAGTATTGCTGCTAGGGGGGAGCAGCAGGAGCAGCAGCCTTGCCAGCAGCATCAGCCCACAATGGAGGAGCTTGGATGGGGGCAGCTACCAAGACCATCGGCAGCTGGAGGGCAGCGTGGCTTTCTCTTGAAAGCCACATGCCTGTTGGGTGAGATGATTGCTGTCGATGGCCAGCCCTTCTGCATTGTCAGGGACAATGGGTTTAAGCGGCTGATGGGGTTCCTGGCCCCACAGTTTAAGCTGCCATCCCACACCACCCTGAGTTGTACGGTGGTGCCACCCCTGTATGAACCTTTGAAGGAGTGGGTGAAGGAGCAGCTGGCAGGGGCTGGGGGTGCCACTGTCCATTTCACCACTTACCTGTGGTCCAGCCAGAATGCCCAGCATGCGTACCTGACGGTGATGGTGCACTGGTGGCAGGACCCAGAGTCAGCATTTGACACAGGGGTCCTGAAGCAGGGTATAGGTGGGCCCTGATTCATATGGAAGTCATGGACTGTCCCCACACTGCCAGGAACATAGAGGCAGCCCTGAACGCTGTGGTGGAGGAGTGGGTCACGCCAGGTGCACCGTTCACCCTGGGGTGTGTGGTGACCGATAACGCGGTCAACATACTCAAGGCAGTCCGTGATGGGGGCTTCACGAGCATCCCTTGCACCGCACACACCCTCCACCTGGTGGTTAAGGATGCTCTGGGCTTGGGGTATAAGGGAATTGGGGAAGGCACCCTTAGATCCCTGATTCAGCGGGAGAGGGAGCTGGCTGGGTTCTTTAATCACAGCGTGAAGGGCAGTGAACTTCTCAGGGCCAAGCAGGCAGAGCAAGGCCGCCCAGTGCACCAGCTGGTGCAGGATATCTCCACCAGATGGAATTCTACCTTCCTGATGCTTGAGCGGCTTGTGGAGCAGAAAGCCTTGCATCAGGTGCAATTGGACACAGACAGCGGGGCTCCTCCAGGCTTCAATGAGGCAGAATGGGAGATCCTCTCCCAGATGGTCTTTATTCTAAGACCGTTCCTGGAAGTGACGGAGACCATCAGCTCCTCCATGGCCACAATCAGCCAGGTGACCCCTCTGGTCCAAAGTCTCCACCGGAGTCTTGAGGAGATTCTGCGGGGGCAGGATTGCAGCCCTCAGGGCAAGAAGCTGGGGGCGGAGGTGGTTGGGGTGGCACAGAAGCTCAAGACAGGCCTGAAGGTGAGGTTCAACAAGCTTCTGCAGTGGGGGGAATATGTTTTGGGAACAATGCTGGACCCCAGGGTCAAGGGCAGTGTGGCACACAAGTCATCCCTTTATGACCTCTGGAAGGATGATCTTGTGGGGAGGGTCCGGAAGGCAGAGTGGACTCTTGACAGTGCGTGGCAGCAGCAGCAGAAGGACGCCCCTGGGGATGATGGGAGTGGGAGCAGCCACCCCTTTCAGTCAGTGGGATCTATCCCTGCCTCCAGGCGTAGCAATAGAAGCAGCAACAGCAGGATCAGCAGCAGCAGCAGCACCCCTACTGCCAGAAGCTCCTCCTCTGCGCAGCCCACTCTGGGTGGTATGGGGCCCAGCACAAAAGGGCAGACAGCATGGCTGAGGGCAGTGGGGGCGGTGGTGCCCAGGGAAAGCTACAAGAGGGAGTACAATGGCGCCTCAGCAGCAGTCGAGACCTACCTGGATGAGGAGCCATGCAGCGATGCCAACAGTGATCCCTTGGCCTACTGGGCTGGCAAGACTGACGTGTGGCCAGCCCTATCCAAAGTGGCCAGGGAATTATTGTCCTCCCCACCAACCAGTGTCCCCACAAAGCGGGTGTTCTCTGTGGCGGGGGACATTTTCTCCCTGCACCACCAGAGACTGGGGGCCAAGTTGGTGGAGCACTTGTTTTTCCTAAAGGTGAACCTTCCGCTGCTGGGATTCCCTGAGCTGCCCCTGGACAAGAAGTGATGGTGCAGTGGCACACTTCATCCCATGCCAGGGGCAGTCAGGACAGGACTCCTCCTCCTCAGTCTGGGCTAGGGCTACTGCTCCTGTGCTGCAGAGATGCTGTCCCTCCCTCCCAATGCCTGGCACCCACCCTGCCTCTCTCTCTCTCTCTCTCTCTCTCTCTCTCTCTCTCTCTCTCTCTCTCCAAGATCTCAGCCCACCTATGTGATGCTGACTGGCTCTCGCTCTTCCACGCTGCACACTCTTTGCTAGCCTGAGTGCCCTGCTGCCAATGTCCCAGCCTGCCTGCCCTACTGCCTCCCATGCCACACTGCCTGTCTGCCAGCCCAGCTTGCCGTCAACCTCAAAGCATGCCTCAGTCTGCCTTCCTACCTCCCATGCCAAGGTGCCTGTCTGCTCACCTAGGTTGCCTAGCTCAAAGCCTGACCAAGCCCACCTGCGCTACTGCCTCTCATGCCACATTGCCTGCCCACCAGGTTGCAAAGCTCGAACCCTGCCTCAGTCTGCCTGACTGCTGCTCATTCCATGCCACCTGACTGCCTGCCCCTGCAACCAATGTCTGCTGCTGCTAGTCTCAATGGCCCCCAGGCCTATATTCTGCCTGTGAAAAGGGTTCTGTACCCTGGAAACCCACTGTCCGCTTGTGCCAATGGCCCCCAGGCCAGGCCTATATGCCATCTATGCATGGGTTCTGTACCCTGGCAACCAATGTCTGCTGGTGCAAATGGCCCCCAGGCCAGACCTATATGCCATCTGTGCCAAGGGTTCTGTACCCTGGCAACCAATGTCTGCTGGTGCTAGTGCCAATGCCGCCCATGCTCTCTGTGCCACGGGTTCTGGGGCCCATCATTCCTCGCACTGAGGCGATGTCGTTCCACCATATCAAGAAACACCCACTCCAGTCCCAAGACCCACCGCCAGGGTTCTGGGGCCAAGTTACAGGCAGGGAGGGCTGTGGCCAATATTTAAAAGTTGCCACTCTTCTAGCCCTAGAACCCACCGTCATGGGTTTGGGGCCATGATTCCTCACACAGAGGTGATGTCTTTTAGCCGCATCAAGAAACAGCCACTCCAGCCCCAGGACCCGCCGCCAGGGTTCTTGGGCCAAGTTAAAGGCAGGGAGGGCTGTGGCCAATATCCAGAAGCTGCCACTGTAGCCACAGGACCCAGCGTCATGAATCCGGGGCCATCATTCCTCATACAGAGAGCCAATTTTCCAAAGTATGGGTCTGGGGCCATCATTCCTCGCACCAAGAGACTTTGGGTATTTTCAGACGTTACGAGATCACGCTCAACCACAGTGAACCACGCTCAACCCCGCAGTGGGGCCAAAGGGCACTGAACATCTGTTCGGTGCGCGCCAGATGTTCATCACGCTCAATACCCACATGGGGTCAATTTCAACCATGCTTCCCGGGCTAGCCGGGGGAATATCCCGGGAACCGTGGTCAAACAGACCCCCACCGGGAACCAAGGAAAAGTAACATCTGGATGCCAATCCCTGCGTGGAAACAAACAAAATGATCCCCAGCCGGAGACAAGGCACGCAGCGTTGCTGCCGGGCAACCAGCAACAACACAACCACCCGAGGGAGATTTAAAGCGAAATCAGTAACAAGCAAGCGTGGCGGGATGGAGCGAGGAGGGAGTTGGAAGAGAGTGGAGGCAGAGAAAGTGACAGTGGTGGGGCAGGAGGCGGAGGAGGTGGAGGCAGGGGCAGCGATGCAGGTGGAGGGGGCACAGGTGGAGAAGGGGGGCACAGGGGTGCACCCAACCAGGGAGGCGGCCCAGGCACAACACCCACAGCTGCAGCCGGGTCGCGATGCCCCAGGGACAGCGGCCAGAACGGGCCCGGAGGAGGCACCCAGGAAAAGGGTAAGGGCAACCAAGGGGAGGGTACCATGGGGCACAGGAGACCCCCCTGGGGGTGGGGCAACCCCAGGGGACCGAGAGGAGGGCAGGGGTGCCCCGAGAGGGGGCCCCACCGGCACCCACTCAACCACTCCCCCCCTACCCTCCCCCCAGACACGGAAAACGTCCTGGACAGACGAGCCCCAGGAGGAGCCCGGCCCTGCGCGCCCGGAGGTGCACCCGGAGGACAAGGAGGAGCAGGAGCAGGAGGAGGAGCAGGAGGAGGAACAGCAGTGGGGGTGCCGGAGGAAGTTGTACCACAGAGGGGGCCAGTGGGGCCTACAGGAGACCCTGGAATTCATCCGGATCTGGGGGACCCTCAAGTACCAGCTGGAGCTCGCCATCAACCAGCGGAGCAAACATGTCTACCGGGACATTGTGCGTGACATGGAGGTGGCAGGACATCAGCGCACAGTCGCCCAGTGTTGCTCCAAGGCCAAGGAACTCAAGAGGGGGTACAAAGCCATCCGCGACAACAACAGGCGCTCTGGACACGGGGCCCACACCACCCCATACTATGATGCCCTGGACCTTATCCTTCATATGAAGGGCTCCATTGTTGCCCCACGCCTCGTGGGCAGCGCTGTGGTCCAGGGCAGGGAGCGGGCCGAGGTACCCCCTCCCCTCGTCGCCCACCCGGTAGACACAAGCTCCAGGGTCCCCCTCCCCCAGGAGGACCGCCCAGGAATGGCAGAACCCTCCAGGGCCCCCCTTGGCAGAAGCCCAGAGAGCTCCCAACCCCGGCCCGGCCAAGCGGAGTCAGAGGTCAGCACCCTCACCACCCTGAGCCAGTGGTCCCTGGGGGAGCACTCCCAGGGACCCCCTCCCCTCGTCGCCCACCCGGTAGACACAAGCTCCAGGGTCCCCCTCCCCCAGGAGGACCGCCCAGGAATGGCAGAACCCTCCAGGGCCCCCCTTGGCAGAAGCCCAGAGAGCTCCCAACCCCGGCCCGGCCAAGCGGAGTCAGAGGTCAGCACCCTCACCACCCTGAGCCAGTGGTCCCTGGGGGAGCACTCCCAAGTCGAGGCGCCGGCCTCAGAGGGCAACGAGACCGATATTGAGGATAAGCGCCCCTCCAGGACAGGGGGGGCCACGACCAGGAGGGCAAGGGCAGGGGGG
>QEPC01000715.1:2431274-2441911 GCA_003113815.1 Sphenodon punctatus
ATGTTGTACATGCATGTAGGTATGAGAAGAACGAGCGGTTACTGCGGTACAAAGAGAGACACACAGACAGTAGCACAGCACTAGCAGCAGTCAGCTCAGCGTCTCAGCGACAGCGTGAGACAGCGTGCATCACTCGCACAGCGGCGCTGCAGCGGCAGCAAAAAATAGTACAGTATGACTCATACTCCCTTCGCAGAACCGCGATAAGTGCTCATGCCTGTGGCTCATATATTAAATTGGCGGAACGTGGGAAAAGACCGCTGATTATATACGGCAACGGTAACGATGAAGGAAGCGGCAAAACACATACATTCCGCATCTGCGAATTCTTGTAGCGAAAAAAATACAGAATCGTGGAGTATCGCGTGAAATTCTGCGAGGCGCAACCTGGGATGCCGAGGTTTAGGAATGGAATCGCGGAGCAGTAACAGCTGCTGCCGCATCAGCCCTACTCATTAGTCCCAGGAGTAACCTGTCGTCCATTTGAGTGACAGGTTTTTGGTTGCAGGAAGGAGTTAACCCTGCAGTGATTCACCTGGCAGTAGTCTTTCAAGAAAGAGTCCTCTACAGGGTGAGTAGTTTTAGGACCTGGGTCCTCTAAATGTTTTGACTGGCCCCACACCAAGGCATATCATGCCTACTGTTCTAGTATGCGACCCTGGATTCCAACATAGTAACTCTAGCACATCCTCCACGTAGAGAGATTTCCTCAAATGACACAGTGTTATGTGGAGGAAGAGGAGCCTCCCCCAGCATCAGGTATAGGAAAAGGCCTAGGAAATAGGGGCTACTGATACTGCTGCCATCTCTCTAGATAAGCTATGCTTGCACAAAAGTCACAGTGAAAGTTTCAGAATTCTATGCTGACATAGATACGAAGTGCACTTGTGCTACCTGGGGTCCCTCTGTGCTGATGAATGGAAGGTCCAGGAAGCTAATTCAATTCAGATTAATTTATTTATCTATTTTTTTAAATGTCTTATCCCTTGGGGGCTTAGGGCAGGTTACAACACACAAAATCATAAATACGCATAAATAAAACATGTTGAAATCCCATATCCCAAATCTCCATAAACTCTACTTCTGCCTACCAAATAAAAATGTCTTCTATTTCCTCTGTAAAATGAGGAAACTCGGGCTCAGATGAACCTCCAGGGAGGAATTCCATAGTTGTGGAGCAGCCACCGTTTCTGGAGTGCCTTTGGTGTGCAAATTTGACAGACAGATGGTCCATGCAAGAGGGCAATCCCAGCTGACCTCAGAGGCTGTGAGGAGGATGAGGTCTTTCAGAAATGTGAAACCCAAGTCATTTAAGGTTTTATAGATCAAAACTAGAGCTGCACCGGGTAGCACTTTAGCTACCTGTGGATAATACCTGCATTTTGGGGAACCCCCAGCAGGCACCAAACAAGTGCTTGAAAATGTGGTCATTACTGGGATGTCCCAGGATGCAAATCCCAGCATTCATAGCTCCCCAGGCCCTGGGCTGACTCACCTCACTGACTGAGTTGCTGCTCCTCCGATTTCTAGGTGCTCCCTGTTCTCCCTGGCCTGTGCGCTACTCAGCTAAATGGGAAACTTTCCCCACAGCTTTTTCTAAGGGGGGGCGGGAGTGAGGAGGCTTCTTCCCATCTGTGTGGGCCTTCCTAATGGGCCCCCTGTTCCCATATCAAGGAAGCACAGTGCACACCCCCATTTTGGGTTCCCCTGGGAATAGGGGACCCATTAGAGGGGCACACACAAATGGAAAGAGGCCTCCCCATCCCCCACTCAGAAAAAGCCAAATGAGGTAATTCCCAGATCAGATCAGCAACATGTGGGCTGGGGAGATACAGGGAGCAGCCAGGAGTCTGCACCAGAGGAGCAACAGCCTGGCTGGTGAGGTGAATTAGCCTGAGGCCCAGGGAGACAGGTTGTCCATTGGGTCACATTCGGATACCAGTTAGTGCCCAAACGTGACCAGGGTGAGTCAAGCATCCCACATTTGATGGTATGCTTGATTGGTTGGGTATCTTGTTGCAGCTCTGGTCAAAACTGGTACCTTCAATTGTGCCCAGAAAGTTATTCGGAGTCACTGCAGACTCTGGATTACTGGTGTAATGTGTTCCTGTTCACCGAACTCCAACAGAGTACCTATTGTCTCTTTGAGTTGGAGTTGGGTGCATCTGCACTACCTGGATTGAAGTTTTCTGGACCCTAATTCTACTCGCTAACTAAAAAATCTCCATCTAATGCAGAAACAAAATAGAGACATATGAAAGCAAAGAGAGAAACATTTCCATTTGAATACCAATCTCTTGATTTTTTAAAAAAATAAACAGAATATTTTCTTGAGAAGATTTGTAGTAGAATGTAGTCTTTCATGTCTAGCTTTTCATAGCTATGAAGCCAGTTTCGTTTAAGCCCAATCAATAAAACTACTATCTGATGCTGAACTGATAGCTTGTATGACACCATCCCTTAGAGTAATATATTTTGTTTTAATCTTTTCCCATTTTTAATTATGGATCTTGTAAAGGAGATATTTAAGGCTTCTCTCTAATAAAGATATGCCCATAGGGTAATGCATTGCTGTGTCACCTGTAAAATAAGCTAATGTAAGATTGCTGGCTGAAAAATATTCTTGAGCCCACTTTGTACATATTTTACTGTTGTGATCCGACATTAGAAATGAGCTTTGATTTTGTACAATTGAAAACCATAGCCCTAGAAGTAGACAGCTCAGCATATAAAGATCCCCAGACAATGCTTCTTGATAGTCCAAAAAGAATAAACTTTCTTTAGAAGAAAACAAAGAACAATGAGAATGTTAATTTTGTTCTAGCATTTGACAACAAAAAAGAATTCTTTATGGGTGCTAATTTCCAAACAAGAAACTGACCTGTGGGAAACAAAGCTCAAAATGTTAAACATTACTGGGTGTTTTGAAGAACAACAAAAAACTAATCATTCATTATTTTGTTGGTAAGTTTTTACCCAATATTCATTAAGAAACCAAAGACAATTCTTGCTTGTTTTTAGATAATTATTTTTCAAAACACAGTCATTTGAAGGAAAAAAAAAACACTAACTGCCTTTTGTGGAATTTTTGTCTCCAAAATATATTTAGGAGCCAAGAACATTTCTTCTAACAGTTGAGTTGAAAAACAACCATCATTCAATCAACCAAGGTCATGAAATTAAAAAGACAGTCTTTTTGACCATTTATTTGCTGCTCTTTTTGTTCTTTTCTTTCACAATAAAGATAGACTTTAGTAAGATTTAGATGTCAAGTTTCCTACTATTAGAGCCACAAAGGAAAATAAGTCCCCATTATTCACTTCTCTTCATTGTCATCAGTACTGTCCATTCTGTGCCCATGCAACAAAGTAGCTAACTCAATGACAGAGAGTGTTTTCTCAAGCTAAGAAATTAGTTTAGCTTATATAACTTATTCACATTACCCATCTCCTCTCCCTTTTTAAAAATATACCAGTGAAGATAAGTGGTGTTAGAAATAAATAGCATCAATTCCCTCATTGCAATTATCTGCCATGCACTGTAGAGCGTGTCTAAGCTCAGAGATAGGTATCTAGGTTATGCAATCCCTGCTTTATGTCAGATATGAATTGTCTCCGAAATATCAAATGTGTTCTCAAGGGGACACATCACAGAAAAGTGGAATGTGGATTACCAATGTTTTCCACTGCTAAAAGGTCAGATAAAAGTATGCTTTTGCCACAAAATACCATATTTATCAGTTTCTTTCTCCCCCATTCTTAGTTTCAAAGAGCCATGTTTTCAAGCTAATTAAATAGAGAGGGAGATTTATTTATTTTTTAATTTAGGGGAAGAAAAAATTTGAAAGGGAGTCAGAGTGTGTCTGATCTGACATTTTCCAGGCTACTACATGAAATTTGCAATTGAAAGAAAGCAGAGGAGCAGTTCATTTTACCGTAGGCTCTAGACACACTAAATGTTAGGTGCCCCCCTGCAAGCACAAATGACAGCTTTCAACTCAATATCAAAATGATCCAAAGAGGAAAAATTATCAGCCATAGTTGCAGACATTTTTTGTTTGGTTAGTTTCATAGGAACTTCCCACTGAGAATGGAAAGGGATAGGAGGTTCTATTATTAAATCACATCCTACCTTCCCACACTACTCTGTCATTTTTGTTAATCCAGTGCAGAATACAGGCTTGTGAGGAACTCTTCAGAGTCAGGCCTTGAAGGTTAAAAGAGGCAAAATGTCAAAATGGAAAACTAATAAATAAAGAGAATGGTAGGGAGAACAAGGTGTTGGAGGGCAGTAGTTCCAAAACTACATTCCACAAATCCTCACTGGTCGGTAAGGCTATCATAAACGGTCATTAGCTGTCATCAGTACCTGAAGTTGGAAATTGGGAATGAACAATCGTTAGGGCTAAGAATTTGTCACAGTGGTGACAAAAGTCACGTTTTTAATGACTTTTGCCCCCCTCCATGACTTTTGAAAACTTCCCATGACTTCCGTGATTTTCTCAAGTTTTCCGAGATTTTCCCCAAACTGAAGAGCAGAGCAGGCAACAAGTTGGTGAGAAGAGCATGCTCAATGGTGCTAAGAAAATCCATGGTGTCTCCATGGAGCTCCAAACCCCTCCCTGACTGTGAAGATGCGGCGGCACAGCAAGAAGCCGGCTAGAATACCTCTCCCCGGTTTCGTTTCTTGTGGAGGGCGGGGCTTTGGGTGTGGTCAAGTGGCGGCATGGCATGGTGTGATGGCGGGATCAGAGGCAGAGAATGTTACCGTTGTCAGAGCTTCAAGAGGCACCCAGGAGATGACAGCATTTCCTCTGCCTTTATCCCCTGCTTGGGTTTACAATCTAAGCTTGGGGCTTTCAAAGGGCTTCACAATCCCTCAGTTTACAATCTAGGGGATGGGGGGTGTTTTCCTCCTATTCTATGCTGGGGAGATTACAATCTGTTCGGGGGTGGTGGTTTACAATCTAATCCCTGGGTTTGCAATCTAACGGGAGGGGAGGAGTTACAAAATACAATATTGAATAAAAGTTTTTTTTAAATTTACCCATGAATTTTCCGTGACTTTTTCTCATTCCTGCCATGACCCCATAAGATTTTAAGAAAATTTCCATGACAAATTAGTAGCCCTAACAGTGGTCGAGCGTATAGCTAGCTAACTGCTAGTTTGTTATTTATTTATTTATTTATTTAACCCTGTGGACTCATGATCGGCTCAAGATCTTACTGAACTGCTGTTTTTCCATCCAGTCCACAATTACGAGCTAGTTTTGTTTACCTGTAATTCTGGTTTATCACCTGGATCCTGATTTCAAGTTAACACAAAGTGTTGATAAAAATGCACAATGATATTACTTGTGAGAGTTTTACACCACACCTAGAAGTAACAGTGAGTAGCTTCTAATGGAACCATGAATTATGTAATCTCAAAAGTATCTCAGAGTGCCCATTACCAGAAACAAGGTGCCTATCTATGTAAGCCAGCATTGTAGTGATTCCAAAAGCATTTTGGACCACACAGGCCACTTTCAGACCTCCCCCAACACCACCCCCACCCCCATGCATATTCTGGTTGTGGGAGGAAATGTGCAGCCAGGATATACGTGGGGTGCCGACGGTCTAAAAGTCCCCCCCCATCTTTGCCAACAAACACCCACAGAGATACAGAACAGATTTTCGTGCTCTGTATCTCTGCGGGTGTTTGCTGGCAAAACCGCTGGGGGGGGGGCTTTCTGACCGGCACCACCCCATGCATATCCTGAGTGCGCATTCCCTCCCACAGCCAGAATATATGGTGGGGGGGTCTGAAAGTCGAGACAAAGTCTGTCAAATAAGGATGTGCAAACAGAACAGGGTTTGGATGTTTGGCCGTTTGGCTGTTCGTCCAAAAACTAAGTTCGGGTATGTGGGTTCGGTGCCGCGGAGTTCGGTCCTGCTGAATGTTCAGAATGTTTGGCCATGGCAGAGGCTTGGAGCACTCCATGAGAGCCCATGGGGGCATGGCAGACCATCAGAGACACAGCAGCAGCAGCAGCAGCAGCAGCAGCAGCAACAGCAGAGACCAGGAAGGCTTAGCGCTTGGCACCCCAGCATGCCTAGGCAGGCAGGCTCAGTGCTTGGCCCCCAGGGGTTCCCGTGGTGCCATGGCTAGCCGTCTGAGACCCAGCAGCAGCAGAGGCAGGGAAGGCTTGGAGTTTGGTGACTGGCCTGGCACCTCTACTCGGATGGGCATTGCAGGCTGCCAGGCATCAGTGGAGCAGTAGCAGACATTGGATTGCCCGATAGCGGAACCCATGGCAGCAGCGGTAGCAGTAGAAGACAGACACCTTGATGAAAAACAACTGCTCCACCAACTTGGCCCCCAGTCTCAGGCAGTGCGGCAAGCAAATGTCCCCCACCATAGAGAACACCCACTCACTGGGGACCCTCGTTGGTGGTCAGGACAACAGACCCTTGGCCACTTTGGACAGGGCTGGCCACATGTCCCTCCGAGAGCTGTGTCACCACATGTTCAGTCCCTCCTATCAGTGCTGTCAGTGGTGCAGCAGCAGCCAGTTGAGGCCCAGAAGCATCAGTGCATGATGGAGGAGCTGGGGTGGGAGCAGCTGCCAAGTCCATTGGCAGCTGCAGGACATGGAGGGCAGCATGGCTTTTAACTGAAAGCCATGTGCATGTTGGGGGAAATGATTATGCTCGATGGGCAGCCCTTCTCAGTGCTCAGGGACATGGGGTTTAGGCATCTGATTGGCTTCCTGGCCCCTCAGTTTAAGCTGTCCTCACACACCACCCTTAGTCAGGCTGCCACCAATGCCTTGCAGCCTGCAATGCCCAGCCAAGCAGGGGTGACAACCACCGAATCCTGGCCGGGTCTCTGCTGCTGCTCCGTCAATGCCTGGCAGCCAGCAATGCCATATGTGATGGTGACTAGAACTGGAGAAACCAGCATAGAGCGAGCAAAACTGGAGGCCTGCCAGCACCACCCTGAGTCGGCAGGTGGTGCCAGTCCTGTACCTGGCTGGGGGTGCCACCGTCCACTTCACCACTGACCTGTGGTCGAGTAGGAATGCGCAGCATGCCTACCTGGAAGTGACGATGCACTGGTGGCTGGACATGGAGGCAGCGTTTGGTAGTGGCAGGAGGGGTCCCGAAGCAGGATATAGGTGGACCCTGATTCAGGTGGAAGTCATGGACACCACGGCCCCCACACTTCTCAGAACATCGAGGCACCCCTGACAACCATGGTGGGGGAGTGGTTCACACCAGGTCCGCCTTTCACCAAGGGGTGCGTGGTGACACACAACACGGCCTAAATATTGAAGGTAGTCTGCAAGGGGGGCTTCACCAGTATCCCTTCACCTGGTGATCAGGGATGCGCTGGGCTTGGGGGAGAAGGAGATTGCGGAAGGCACCCTTAGCTCCCTGATTGAGTGGGGGAGGAAGCTGGACTGTTTCTTTAACCGGAGCGTGATGGGCAGTGAACTCCTACGGGTGAAGCAGACCGAGCAAGGCTCCCCAGTGCACCAGCTGGTGCAGGATGTGTCCACCGAGTGGAATTCCTCCATGTTCCTGATGCTCGAGTGGCTTCTCGAGCAGAAAGCTGCCTTGCATCAGGTTCAACTGGTGACAGACAGCGAGGCACCCCCAGGATACTATGGGGCAGAATGGGTGATCCTGGCTCACACTGTCTTTGTTCTAAGACCGTTCCTGGCCGTGACAGAGACCATCAGCTCCTCCACGGCCACCCTCAGTCAGGTGACCCCTCTGGTGCAGAGTCTCCTCCCTGTGAGCAGAATGATGGCCCCAGAACCCTGATGGTGGGTCCTGGGACAGAAGTGGCAGCTTCTGGATGATGTGGATGGACTGCCCTTCCTGCCTGGGATGTAGGCCACAGAACCCTGAAGGTGGGTCCTGGGGCTGGAGTGGTTGTTACTTGATGCGGTGGGATGACAGTTCCCTGTGAGCAGAACGACGGCCTCAGAACCCTGATGATAGGTCCTGGGGCTGGAATGGCTGCTTCTTGATGTTGGATATAACACCTAAAACTATCTAATCTAATCTAAATAAATGAAACTATGGAGGTAAGTGTGTGGGAATAGGTGAAATAGGAGGAGGATGGCAATGGATTAGGAAGACAAACTGCTGGGATAGGGAGAATTCTGAAAACGCCTGCTGACAGGATCAGTGGCTAGCTCAGAAGAAATTGGAAGGGGGGAGGGCAATGACTTTTGTTACTTGCTGTGCCCGCCTTACCATAAGTCCCATTGGCTCCGTGCAGCCTAGTCTGTGGTCAATCAGACTGTGAAGCTAGCGGGCGGAGGAAAAGAGGGATGGGGATTGGGCAGACTGGCTGCTACTCCAAGTCTCTCCTCCCCTGGCACCAGGAAGTCCTTTTCTCAGCTGCCCCCCGCTCCCCGGACTTTCCAGTCACATTTTTCCTGACCGAAAGCCACTGAACTCACCTGAATGCAGCCGAACTGCTCGGCCGTTTCCGCATTCGGTTAGGCCATTTGGGGTTCGTCCATCCGAATGGGTCAAGTTTGGGCCAAACACCAAATGTCCGAACTGCGTTCACACATCCCTACAGTAAAAGCATTTTGGTTCATCAGGCTGGGGTGTTTAAGACTAGGGCTGCACCGAACAGGCCATCCGAGTACTCTGAATGATTTCTGAAGTTCTGAGTATCAGAGGTATGGGTTCTCAGCCAAACTTCACAACTTTGTCCAAGGACCCGGAATTTGGAACTCGGAACTCTGGACCTTAGAAATCCCTGGAACTCGGAACTCTTTCTTTTCATGATTTTAAAGTGCACCTATTTTAAAATCATTGTCAAGCAGTACACAGAAAAACAAGCTAGCAAGAGTGAGACAATCACTCAAGATGACAAACCCAAACATAAAGCAAAAAAACCCCAGCAATACCCACAGCATGGCCCATCAGCAATGCACTCACTTTAAAATAATTATACCAATCAAGCTGTGCCCAGTAAAGCAGGCTTGCAAAAGTGGAACAATCACACAATACGACAAACCCAGAAAAGTGCAACTGTATGCAGAAACCAAAGCCAGCCCATCAGACATAGCACCATCACCCACAAGAAAGAAACCAAACATTCACACACCCCACAAGCCTCCATTGTGCCTGCCCAGTGCCCACCTATGCAAGGCAACCTCCCTCCCCTGGCACACACCATATTATTTTAACCAGAATGAAATTGTATCTCCCATGTGGCACAGTGGTCAGTCACATCTTGGAAAGTTGAACCCACAGACAAAATACAGTCATGGTGCCCAAAATACCACTGTCAGGGTGCGCCGCAATCGGCACTGGTGGCGGGGGCAATCCCACCGGTCTTGACACATCCTGGACATCCCTGGGTCTCTGGGAGGTGATGCAGTGGGGGCGGGGAAATGTAACCCCACCCTGCAGGTTTGGCAAACAGGTTGCGGTTCAGGTTCGGCCATTCGGTTCGGTCCGGTTCACCCATTTGGTTCAGCAGTTCAGTCCATTCCTCATGTTCGGTTTCGTCCGTTAGGATCATCCGTGTTCGGTTCAGTTCACTTTGGGCGTTTGGAAAAAGGCTCTCTGTGCAAGAAATAATGGCCCCAGACCCATGATGGTGGGTTCTGGGGCTAGAGTGGCAGCTTAAAGATATTGGACACAGCTCTCCCTGCCTGTAACTTGGCCCCAGAACCCCGATGGCGGGTCCGGGGGCTGGAGTGGCTGTTTCTTGGTTCGTTGGAATGACATCGCTTCTGTGCGACGAATGATGGCCCCAGACCCATGACGGTGGGTCCTGGAGCAAGAGTGGCAGCTTCTAGATACGTATTGGTCACAGCCCTCTCTGCCTGTAATTTGGTCCCAGAACCCAGACGGCGGGTCCTGGGGCTGGAGTGGATGTTTCTTGGTTCGTTGGAATGACATCGCCTCTGTGTGAGGAATGATGGCCCGACCCATGACAGTGGGTCCTGGGACTGGAGTGGCAGCTTCTAGATACATATTGGCCACAGCCCTCCCTGCCTGTAACTTGGCCCCAGAACCCTGATGGTGGGTCTTGGGGCTGGAGTGGCTGTACCTTTTTTTATATATATCTGTCTCTAAACTAAATCTAACTGCTATTAACTATTCTAAAACCTATTGAACTAAATGGAATATCCTAATAATTAACTAGCCTGCCTGCAGGGATCCAAGAACACCTGGACCTACCTGCTTGCTGCCGGTGCGGGGGGGGCTGTCTCCTCGCCGCCGCTGCCGTTACCACCACCGCCGCCGCTGTTGCCGCCGCCGCTCGCCACTGGGGCCGCCACCGCCGCTGCTTCATCCCCGCGGGATACCTGCGGGGACAAGAAGAAAAAAACCTGTGAGTTGGGGGTAGGGGGGGGAACGCAGAGGGCAGCCACGTGGGCTGTCCTGTCCCCTCCCCCCCCACCCGGAAGTATCGGGGGCTAAAAGCCCACAGACAGCGGCTGGAGGCGCAGGCTGCGGCCACAGGCTCGCGGCCGAAGGGCCGCGGCCAAAGGGTGCGGCACTTTCGGGGGCACTTTGGGGGACTGCAGGGGGTGGCAGGGTTTTTTTTTGGTTTTTTAACAGGCTTGTTTATTTTCCAGGGCTAGGGTGGTAGGGTGGGGGTATTGATACGGG